>VXBZ01013443.1:0-22849 GCA_013399135.1 Heliornis fulica | reverse complement strand
CTCCAGGACCTCTTCCCATGGCAATGTTGAAGAATGCTCACAACTACTCTCAAGATTCAGTGTAAAGTCACTGAAACTATTTAATCTTTTTCACAAACACCTGGGAGAAGCGATATGGGCAGAGGTTTTGAGTGTTTCTGTACATACAGAGTTTTTGCTAGGAACCTGGTGAACTGAAAACAAACATAAGAGTGTTCAGAACCCACCGTCAGGAGTTTGTTTTGTTCCTATCTAGATCTAGTTACACAAGTCTAGATTTTGAGCTAAAAGGTGAATGTTCAATGAATTATGGCATAAAACTCTTACCTCTTTTTCAGATCTGTGAACAATTACATGGGGAGTATTACTGAAGCACTGTGATGTATTTTTTTTTCTTTTAATTTAAGGCTGATTGTGTAGACCCCTTGCTTGTGCCAAAATTTCAGCAATCAGTATCACAGAATCACAGATTCACAAAGTTGGAACAGACCATTTAGATCACCAAGTCCAACCATACCTGTCCTCTTCTAAACCACATCCTTAAGCACCTCATCTACCCATCTGTTAAATACATCCAGGGATGGTGACTTAACCACCTCCCTGGGCAGCCTGTTCCACACCCAAACAACTCTTTCAGCGAAGCACTTCTTTCTAACATCTAATTTAAACCGGCGCTGGTCCAGCATGAGGCCAGTTCGCCTGTGCTTTCAGCTGTCACTTGTCAGAAGAGACCGTCACCCACCTCTCTACAACCTCATATCAGATAATACAGGTAGCGATAAGGTCTCCCCTCAGCCTCCTCTTCTCCAGACTACACAACTCCAGTTCCACCTCATTATGTTTGTTTTCCAGACCTTTCACCTTCCTGGTTGCCCTTCTCTAGACCCACTCCAGGACCATAATGTCTTTCTTGTAGTGAGTGGCCCAGGACTAAATGCAGTACTCAAGTTGTGGCTTCTCCAGTGCCGAGTACAGGGGAACATTTTGCATTACGGATGCAATTTAAATTTTAACTGTGAACTTTCAAAGATCTTCAGCACTGCACTTTGTCTTCACTAATATTAATACTCAGAGATAAATGGTTGTTTTGTTGAAAAACTGAATATACATTTATCTCTAGAATTTCCTTAATCTCAATTTCCATTTTCATGTGGTTTTATTAAGCTGCTTCATTCTCATTCATACTATGTCATTGTCAAGTAGGCAAAAGGATTAAGTTCCATTCTTGTCTTCCTTTAGTTCTATGCTATCCATTAGGAATACAGGAAAATAAGCAAAAAATGCAAGTAAAACAGGACTCAAGGAAGCACCACACTAACAGACACACCTATTTCCATAAAACTCCTTCTTAGAAACCCTGCCAGATGCAAACATGCTAGTTCTATGTTTGCCAAGTTCAACCAAAACAGTCCCTGAAGGTTACTTACTATGTAACATATTTTCTATGTTACACATTAAACGACCACATTTGTTCTCTGGAACCTCATTGCAATATAACTGCATAGTACTAGATTTTGAATGTTGGGATGATAACTTCTGGAATTTGCTCTGGAACTGTTCTTACTGTGAATAAAAGAAGGGTGCAGCCTAAGCAGTTTTGATGAGTTTTGAATTGACTGAAATAAACCCACATGATTATTATCTAAAAATCTTTGTAAATGTAACAAATCTGATTAACATGGCATCAGCTGTCCATATGGGATTTTATTTGTATGCATGCATGAGCTTGGCTTGAGTGTTCTCTACACTGGCCAAAGCCCATGAAAATATAATTTATTTTGGCTCACTCTAGATCTGAGCTTAAAAACACTGTCTAAGAATTTATCTGGAATCCAATGAGAAGTTCATGTAGGTATGAGTGCACAGGTTTTATGGACTTTTTAAAAGGAACTCAAGTTACTAAGCAGGTATGTACTTCTCCAGCTCTGATCTCCCTCTGGGTTGTTTCATATAGCTGTCAATAATATGTATCAGTGGCATGCAATGGAAAAGGCAAAGATGGCTGTTGCTGGTCCCTGACACAGTAATTGTATCTGTAAATAATGATTTTGATAGGAGCAAGGAAGAAAAGCTTTTGTATAACTTTCATTTTGCCTTGATTTTGGATTTTAATGAACACTTTGGGCACATCAATAATCTGTTCAATTCTCCAGGCCAAAATCATGCTGTTAAAGGTAGAAATTTGTCCATACTGTACTGAGGCCACGGATAGATGGGAAACACCAATGAAAATGAACTTTCTCTCACTCTTAAAAAATTTAACTGTTTTCCATTTAACCTTTTCGTAAGTTCATTTCTGAATCTACTCCATTTTAGAAGTTTTGCTGGCTACTCTGCAACTACACACAATGAACCGGCAGTCACTGGCTACATATGAAGAAGAGAAGCTTTTGACACATTTCAGTATATGAGAAAATCTCTCCTGCTACCTGCTTTAACATGAAGGACAGGGAACTATAAGGATTAGCAACCTGAATTGAAATACAGAGGGGTTTTTCGAGCACTCTGGGCAGAAAGAAGAGAGTTATATAAACTAACTGGAGTTGCTGCACTGTTGCACATGAAATAATAAATGAGTCTACATCTTCTGCATCAGAAATTACTCTGTGTGAAGAAACAAGAATATTTTATTTGCTGCAACTCAGTAAATACTTAAAAATTGTAACAGAACTGTAAAAGATATGTTATGAAATTACACAAGTATTTCTACCTTTTTCTCCTTCTATAAAAACAGTTTCATACTTTACCTCAGAAATTAATGAATCCCTGAGAAAGCTGTTTGTATGTGGAAAATAAGCTCATCAATATGCCAGAACAAGTGTCTAAGAGAATAATGACCTTTAGACTTTGAAAGCATACGAGAGAAACTGTTTTGATTTTTTGTTTTTGTTTGTTTGTTTGGGGTTTCTTATGAAAAAAAAATCAAGCAAGAAAGAAAAATGAGGGTATTCGATTATAGCTACTGCTTGCTTGTTTACTTCTAGTATATCAAGATCACAGAATCACAGAATATTAGGAGCTGGAAGAGACCTCAAAAGATCATCTAGTCCAACCCCCATGCCTGAGCAGGATCATCTAGAGTAGATCACATAGGAACATGTCCAGATTGGTCTTGAATGTCTCCAAAGAAAAAGACTCCACAACCTCTCTGGGCAGCCTTTTCCAGTAATCTTATTCTCCTTCTATACTCTGAAATAAAATGGGATCCTCCAGTGAGTAATCCAGCCTCCTCTCAGGACAGCTCTCTTCATTGACTATAGAGGGAATCTGGGTTGAGTAGGTGGCTGGCTTAGGTGTTACAATTCAATGTTAAAAGATAAATATAATAATTCAATGTTTTGGAGGATATTTTCAAAGGTTCATTAGCAATTAATTAACATCACCCAAAATAAATGCTCAACTGCCTTAGTCCCTTTTAAAATTCTGTATGTGTTTCATGATTCATCCATCAGTATTACAGAAATCAGTCTTCTACATTTTGGGGTTCGGGTTTGCTTTCTTTCTGTTTGTTTGGGTTTTGGTTTTGGGTTTTTTGGTTTTTTGTTTGGTTTTTTTTTTTAATTTCCTACTATGAGTATCCCTATGATAGGTACCAATCTGCCAGTCTTGATTCTACAGCAGTAACCATGAAATTCAGATAATCCATTACTTTGTTAGTTGTTCAATACCATAAATCTCTCAGCGACAGCTTCCCATGTCAAACTGAGAAAAATAATACCTTCCTACCTCAGAGGAAAGAGGAATTAAATATATATTAATTTTCAGAAAGAACTTAACTTCTGGAGTGAGAATATAAGAGAACATAAAGAAAGCAAACTGTGCTACTCATCAGTTCAAGTATACTTTTCAAATATATTTTTCTTGAGGTTTTTCCTGATAAGCAATCACATTTTTTACTGTGAATTATAGATTCAATTCTGCAAACACAGAAAAAATGAACTGAAAACAAGTCTTGTCCAGTTTCAGAGGAATACCACAGTTGTTAAAATTATTTGTTAGAAATTGTTAATCAAAAATGGAATTACTCTCTGCCCTTCCAACCAACTCCCATGATCTTATTAATAAGATTTAGTATTTTAAGTATTTTCAGATATAACTTTTAGGCAATAAAGCAGAAAATTCCATTTTGAAAGTAACCAAAATTCTTATATTTTTAATATTAGGTTTCCTGAAACATGCACTGAATATTTGTGTATGAAAGCAAAGTGCACGTGTGTATATATGCAAAAAGCATATGATACTTGTTTCGATTAATACAGGAAAGAATATCACACAGGTCTTACAGGGTTAATCTACATTGTTACAAATTTGTTTATAGCTATAATGGCCTAGAACAACTTTTGCAAGCTGAATTTTCAGACCGCTGCCAAAAAAACCTTATTTTTGAAAGCACTTTACAAAGTGATTTTAAATGATCTCCTGAAGATACAGGCCCACAATTACAAAATTGTAAAATGAAAATGTTCTTACACTGCAGTTTCTCTAAGAAAGAGCACTTAGACTTTACTACTTCTACAAGAATGAGAAAGAGGAGGATATAGCTCTGCTTGCACTTCACATTTCATGTCTCTAAGCTTTCTTATTAGACAATCATGTTTTCTCTTCAATAAGAGTTAATTCAATCATGTTTGTGTATGCCATGATTCACCTAAATGCATACTTCTTTAATAGGAAAATGTTACCTCTGTGAAACAGATAGCAAAATCTTGCATCTGCATTATTGTCAAATCCATTAACTTGCTTCTGTTCAGATTTACAATTTTAAAGTGTGAAAACCACTAGACTATAAGGTGAAAATGTTTAAGATTTTAGAAACTCTTCAGCAGCAGTTCCTCACAGTCATAGTATCTTTGAGGAGAAAGGTTTAAGGTTTATGTGGATGGTAAATAGTTCCTTTATCTGAGTTTTAAGGAAATTTTTTGTGAGTTTAATCTGTATAGGAAAATTCCCTGTATATTTTATATATAAACCCATTTCTTCCAGGCAGTGGTGAAGACTGGGCTATATACTTTCTATTGTAGAGTTTCATTTAAGTAATTCTCCCTCTGCCCTGCAAATACTGATGAGTCTACCTCTGGGGCGTATGAAGCCACTCATACTGACATGTATCCCATGTGGTGGGGATGTTGTTTTAAGAGCTGTTTGTGCTTCTCATTATCTGACTCTGGTTTCTCTGTGTGTGCAGCATAATAGATTAGAGAGACTTCTTGCCTTTCTTCCGTGTTGAGCCTGTTTTGCCCATGATGTTAATTGCAGAATGATCTCTCCCTTGACTCCAAAGCCTCTCAATAGATATTTTCTCCCCTGTCCAGCAAAGAGGGGAGCGATAAGAGTGACTTTGGTGGGAGTCTGGTCTCCAGCCAGGGTCAAACAACCACACTTACTCAAGAGCAATTCACCGAACTACTTAAAGGAAATGCATTTGTACACTTTTTTGCTTTAGTCCTGGTTCACTGGAAAATTATCAACCTTTGAGAAAAAGTAGTCAGTCCCTCATCTTTGGTGTCTTAGGCTTTTGGGATACTTTTCTCACTTAACTTTTTTTCATACCTCTCATCACCTTTAGTCTTTTTTCTACATTCTCTTATTATTACGGTGTAGCATACTATAATCGTTATATTATTTTACTGTTATACTGTGATTTATACAAGTAGGATTTGTAAAATACTGTATATCATATCTTTTATAGCATTTCTTCAGGTGGCTTGGCCTAGTCTCAGTGCCCAGTCCCACCACCATATTCATCTCTTCCTCACTGGTTATTTCTTTGTCCCTGCTCTCACACCTATGCTCTCATACTTTGACTGATTTGTTGTTTATTATATCAGGTTGAAGCTGCCAAAATTTTTAGTATTTTTTTATGAAGAGGTTTATGTTCAATAGTAAAAGAAATTTACCAAGAAACTACCATATATTTTGAAAGTGGTGTTCTGATTCAATTTTCATTATATAACTTTGTACTTGAAAACTTGTTCACATGACATATAGTATTTATGGTTGCAGTTGGGGTAAACAAGTGTATCACAACTTTAGATGTATCCAACCACAACTATGAATGTTAACATAAAATTCTGCAATTAAGTTGCTATAAAATTAAACAGACAGCTCAGTGACTATTATTTTTTTCTTGAACTTGTTTCCCATTTAGCAAAACTAACTGCCAGGTTTTGAGAAGGTGCCACGCTCTGTGGAATCAGACCTAAATCGCCGTAGTGGGTTCTTTTAAACATAAAAGAAGCAATCAGACAAAAGTATTAATTAAAAATGCCCAGAGGTACATAAGCATCTGTTATATCAATGACTATTTTTAAGTTAGAGGAAGCTATCACATTTAAAATTGTAGGTCATGTTCTGTTCTTATACATGTATATAAAGTGTCTTTGTTTAAAGAAAGGTTTGAAATTAGTTATTTTTAATTATATGGATTTTAAATCTATACCTGCATTAACATTACATTCAGAAAATTAGAATTACATCAATTTTTTAAGACTTATTTCTTTTTCAATGGTTGCAGAGGATCATTTCCTTTTCAGTTTTGCTAACTGAAAAAGAATGGATCTATTTTGTGTGCTGTTAATTGTATTAGTTCTTACAAACTGGAGTAATAATGTAAAAAACATAATACTGCTTCCAGACCTCATTAATCATGCAGGCCTCAGGCAGGTGTTAAGAACCAACTTTTCAGAAAAATGTTAATATTGCCACTTTACATCTCTAAAATCCTATATAGTGATTCTGAATCCTATCCTACATTTTAATTTCTGATCTCACTGATAGCAATAACTGCACGTATTTGACAAAGTACAAGATAAAAATATTGGTATTTGTCTTATGTAGAATGGAAGAAGCCTGTATCCACAAAGAAAGTTTTCATTTAGTTCTAATCAGCATGTAAATCTATAATTATTCATTTTAGTATTAACACCTTAGAAGAATATAACAGGATGTTTCCTTAGCTAATATCCTAGGGCCACATACTTAAGCTGAAGAATGTAGCAACCAATTATTCTCAACATAAGCAGGACTCATTCACCTCTGTTGGAATGAACAGGTTTTTCCAGGTGAAAGATGTTGAGAAAACATCTTAGAGATGTGTAGATGTACAACTTCTTAACAGAAGACCCAATCCCATTTACCACCTAACCTTCAGTCTGTGTTATTGATTTGACTGCTGGGATGCACTTTGTTGTTGCTTCAGGGATTAATCAGCCTTGTCCCAGCAATAACCTGGTCAACTCCACTTGAAAAGGTGCTGAATAATGAAGATCACAGCAAGACATTCAGTGAATTTAGAGAGAGAAAAATATAAACTTAACATGACTTTCACATTTACAGAATGTTAATCAAGACAGACAGGTATTTTAAAAAGGAGGAACCTTGTTACTGTTTTTATATCTTAGCATTTACTATTTGGTTTCATTTTAATAATTTTGTCACAAAATTTATCCTAAAGATAGAATTTGGTGCTGATTTTAGTGAAGAGTAAAAAAATAAAATTAGGAAAGAAAATTTCCCCAGTCAGTGATAATTCTGAAAATCCTTCTCATCTTAATTGGTTGGGAGAAGTTTCAAATTTTTCCAACTGTTCCTTGACGCCAACATTCAATAATTCAGGAATGAAACCTGAGAAGTTTCAGATTATTTTGACCAGATTACTGAAATTAATTTCAAGAAGCTATTACAGATAAATTACATTTTCAAAACAAGTAATTTTTAACAACGATTCTTTTTTAAAATTTCAAAAGACAACTTTTGCAGCCTTATGAAAGGACTGCTTTCCAATAAAAAAACTGAATGGGCAATTTTGCTCAACAATTTTGTATCAGAAAATAAAATAATAAAAAAATTATGGGCATGTTGGTGGTGGAACGCAAAGGAACTCTCTCCTTAAATATCTCAAATAGATCCAGTTAATAAATAAATGTGCCAAAATCATCTAAAACATAGGAATAGGAACTTATCTGTATAGAAAATTCCTTCTTCAGTACAGTGTGGGAATTTTTGAAAAGAGCAAGCATCCTGACAGGAATCTCATGATGAGCAGTGGGGTTTTCACCAGCTACTGTGGAAAATGATGCCCTGCTTGCATTCCCTTCCATAAACCAGGGAAATGCAAAAGATTGTATTATCACTGGATGGAACCGGATATCCTGCTTTCTGCTTTACAGGCAATCTTCTCTTTAACTACAATACTCACAAGGCACCTCATGACAACTAATCATAGAACCTGCTGTAATGCTGTTTCTAATGGTGTTTTCTAAAAGACCTTCATTGTTACAGTGCTTCAGTGCAGCATGTGTTACCTTAGGCTTTCTGTTGCGAAGAAGCACAACAAAATTTCTGGAAAGGCGTTTTTCGAATTAGAAAAGTGGAAGAAAGAAACCTGGTTCTTTCTGTGCTCTCAGGCCACTGGAAGGTCTGTCAAGCACTGGAACAGGCTGCTCAGGGAAGTGGTTGAGTCACCATCCCTGGAGGTATAATGCAGTGCTTAGAGTCTCAGTTTAGTAGTGGACTGGGCAATGCTGGGTTAACAGCTAGACCTGACGATCTTCTCCAACCTACATGATTCTATGACACAACAGCAAATACAGAGATGGGCTCAGTCACTGCCTCATTCACTCTGTGGCATTACTCTAATTTATTGAGAGGCCATATGGTGAGGAAGCAGTAGGCAGGCTACTTCTGGATATGTGGACAGCTGGTTTGGGAAAGCCAGGGCTCACTATTTCTAATTCAGCAATGGACTCTGCAATGGTCCAACTAAGGAACTATGCAGTCACATCAACTATCATCAGTAAAAGTTGCTGTCTAGATTCCCTCTGTGTAATTTTTTTTACCTCCATCCAAAAATATTAAAGCAGTAGGACTTAGCATGATGAGGTGACTCTATGCAGAAACTGTCTTAAGGCAACAGTCTTCAGTAGCATTTCCCAGGAGGGCAAAACTCCCATCTTGAAATTCCTAGGGTTCATGTCCATATGAATTGATGTTGTTTCACAGAAATTCATAGTTTCAACAATTACAGTGATAGCCTGAAGTCAAGTGAGGCTTTCCCTCATGCCTCAGACTTCAAGCTGAATATTTCATTTTTGTAGACATAGCATGTTATGAAAACTACTATTCTAGCACTACAAACAAAATCACATTTAATACTGTTTTATACATAATTTAGCAGAAAAGAGTTTATGGCACGCCCTCATTTTGAATTAATTTGCTCACCAGAACAACGATAAATATAGCTGTCTGGCTAACTTTGTGATGTACTTCATCACCAAGCCAAAGGATATCCTGTACCCTCTGTTATGTAATGGACTTGATAAGGCTAAATTCCAGTTACCACCTTTTATTTTCAGTGTTGCCACCCAGCCCACTATTGTGCTCTCCAGTCTTATGGAGGACATCGTAACAAAATGCTGCTTCTGAGCAAACAGATGGACACTCCCTGCATCTCATATGAAGGCCACTGCACTCAAGACAGTTTCACCAGATGAAACCTTTAACTGCAACAAATTGCAAGACTAAGCAGTGCAGATACCTACAGTAAATTATACAGTTTAATAAGAATAACTGAACTGTTCTATTTAGGGAAGAAGGTTTTAGCATTAGTATTAAAAAAAAATGCAGGTAGAGTTATGCAAATAGCTGATTCTGTTCATCTATCTGCTCACCAAAACCAATTAATATTAATATCTAGGTCAGATACAAAAATAATTTCTGCTCACTTACAGAAATGGCATTCTCCCTAACCCTCAAGACATAATTCTCAGTCAATTAAACATTCTCTCCCAGAGTTAAAAATTTAAAGGTTTCTCTTTGTTTTTCTTCTTGATGCTGGTTGGGTTTTGTTTTATTTTAATTTAACCAAATTGGGGTTGACACTTCATTTTGAAACAGCAAGTTAAAATGTCAAAAGAAGCATGTTGGATTTTTTTTTTCTCTCCATCCCCCTCTCACACCCACACTCACCGCTCTCTGTCTGCTTCCCACTCTTCTCCCACTCCTCCTTCAATGAACTTGACCAGAGCTCAAGGGCTGAACTTCATCTCAAACCAAACTCTCAGGCTGTAAAGGCAAGTTAAACAAATTCACTCAACAGTCTTTGTCAGTTTTTAGGCTAGGTACTGATATGTTACTCATCAGACATTCCCATTTAAATTGATACATAAATATGTACCACATATATGCAGTAAGAGTGCTTCCTCAGTCATCCTACTAAAGGATGATTCAGAAGCTTTCTGAAAAGTCATTACATCACTGCACAAAATCTGCAGCCAGAATGTGAATGAAGAATATAGATATAGACACTGATATACAGTATGTATATGACAACGAAAAGCCCAAAAGACAAAGGATTGTGGAAGAAGAGGAAAAATAAGAGAATTTTCTCATAAAATAAGAATATGAAAGCAAAATTCTTTAAGAAATTATGCCACATATATTCTGTATCAGATTCAGCCAGTTTGCAACTTCCTCTGTGTCCTTTCATCAGCTCCCAAGCCCCCTCCCTCCCCAGGTCACATCTGAGTGTGTAACATTTTAAATGCTGTGAGTGCAAGAGTTTAACATAGCCACTGTTTGTTGCACACTAGGAATGCAACATTAACAACTCTTGTACCACTGAAGTTTTTTTTTTCTGTAAAATATGTAGACCAAAAGGAAAACTTGGTTTGGTAGTACTTAAAGGTGTTCTTACCATTGGGCTAAACTGAGTACAGAGAACTGAAAGGGTGATAGGAATCACCTAGCATCTAGTTATCAGAAATTGTACTTTAAAAAGTCCCTAATGTACTTGTACTCCAGCTCCTGGCCTGTACTGAATCCTAAACCCAGTTCACATAATTGTTTATGGCACCAAGGCCAAATGAAGACAGCTGCTTCTGCCTGTGCTCCAGTGAAACACTCCTCTTGCTGTGCTAATGTTTAAAGCGTGAGATAAAGGGCAGTGCAAAATCACATGCCAGCAAGAAAGGCCCTGGAGATCTTAGCACTTTGTCTTGTAAAGATTTGCCAGGATTTCATTTGCAATGCTGACTTCCAAAGGGTGATGCAAGACTTGCTGTCCAGTAAGTTGGAAAGCTGATGCTCTTCTGGCGTGCTGCATATCCCATCTATTTTTGTGTTCCAGGAAGGAATGAGAAGTAACTTGTGTCCCCCTGCACATCTTGTCCTTCTTTCAAACTGTAGCAGACGTGCAGGAGAAACTGCTGACCTCTGTCTGCACAAGAGCCAAGGCAGAAATTAACCCACAGCTCAAAGTCAGGTCCAACAATACAGATGACAAAGCAAAAGTGGCTTTTCTTCTCCAACATACCTTTTTTTTTTTTCCCCTACCCTGCTATTTTACAGGTGTGACATTAAAGCCACTGTTCCTTTGAACCATTAAAGTGTGCGGGCTTATTTTAATTCATTTTTAGTAAGTGTTCTCTGTTTTGAGCTTTCTATGTACAATTTTTTTTTCCTCTAGGTTAATCAAATATGTCTTCAGTCATCTTTCTTTGTCCTCATTGCTGCACATTGGCTTGTGAATCCATTCTATGCATTGCTGAAGAGATTGTTTCCTTTCAGGACACTCACAGGGCCATTGCAAATTTCTTTTCTAAATTTTGAGCAGAAGCAAAAGAACTTGATTAGCTTTCCAATGAACTTTTCCAATTCCATCAGCTGTTTACTAAGTGCTCCTGATAAGGTTCAAACTACTTAGGACAATAAGCACTAAAGTAAATCTCCTTATTAAATCATCAGAAACTCATCCAGAGAGAAATGAAGGAATACTGAGTGGCAAAAGTGGAAAGTCCATCTAATATACTTTAACATTTCTCCTATGTTTAAAGTTGCCACCAAGTTATTCAATATTGAATAATATTATCTAATGCTACTTATGTTTGCCACCCTGTATCTCTGAGTAGTGTTTGAGCACTGTCCTGTAGCACAGTGCTCAGTTTGATACATCTGGTGAAGACAGAAGATGTGTCCTTTTTCAGAACTAGGGGATTTGTACATTTACGTTTTTCTCCATGTCGCAATGCGAAAGCAGTCCAGTCACACCGCCAACATTAAAAACTTCCTTGCATTTCTAAACACAATGACACACTCTGATTGTGAGAATGGCTGTAATAAGCTTCACAAGGAAACAGGTGAAAACCTGTGTTACTATTTTAGCGCATCGCTCTCAACTAATAGTTGAGAAATTTGGTTTCAGCTTCTCTCATTATGTCAGGAACTTACTCCTGTGATTTGAAAGGATAGGCATCATCCTCGGCTTAGCCCTTCTAAGCACGATATGGGTGAAATGCACTCAGAGCAGACTTTAGTATTGACTTGATTCAGCTGAACTCTCTGCTCAGACCTTTAGACTTAATTGTTCTTAGCCCCCATTTGGCCTGAAAAGAATCTCTTCCAGCCTTATTTTCAAAAAGTGACACCATTGCACAAATAACCCCTTCTCAGGTCTCCCAGTAATTCCAAAATGATGTACCAGCAGGATACTGGGTCTGGGCTCCAGCTCCTCTCTGCAAAATGCCTAATGACACTGGTGAGACACTAATCCCTACCGTGTCATAGATGCCTGTAGCCATGAAGCCTTTTCTGCTCCATAAAGGATGATGTGATTCTGCATAGCCCTCAGTATACACTGTCCTGAAGTGACATTGCTGAGCCATTTGCGCACAGCAAGGAGTATGAATCTGTCTAAATGACTGTTATTAAAAGTACAATGTTGTTTCATGACAACGGTAGTTTCACTCCACATGAAAACAGCTCTCAACAACGGAAATAAAAATAAAAGGAATGGGGAATACTAATGGAGTGAAAAACACTCAAATTCTTTTCTTCTTAGCTGTGTAAAGTCAAATTATCCTATCACAATAAAAATATGATGTTATTTACAATAAGCCCGCAACTTTGAAAATACTTTAAAACTGTAGCCTAGTATGACATCATAATTATGACTAGACAGTTTCTCTATTTTATCACATAATGTTAGTTAATATTAAAAAAGAAACCATCTTGTATATAGCAAAGACAGTTGTCAATCTTTACTTTTGTTTCTCATAGAAAATGCAATTTTTTATTATGCTACCCCACATAATAAAAGCTCTACTTTATTCCTGCCAAGAGGACGATTGTTTTGCCTGGCACCATACAGGATTTGTGTAGGCAGCAATTCACTTCTACACATCCACCTCTTTTTGATCATTAAAAATGCCCTATTAAATGTTTGCAACCTGCATTTACTTCTTGCCAGGAATTCAATTCCCATCTTTCTCTTGTCAGTCATTACATAAACATAATCCTGCCAGCAACCAGGCATTCAATATTTGTTCTAGAATGAAGCTTCCTTAAATTAACTTTATAGAACTGCACCTGGAATTTACTCTTTCCAAAAATGCACAGTATGTATTTGCTCAGAAGTAAATGCAAACTGTATAAAGAAAGTTTCTCTTAGGAGTGTTTTTGCTCATGTGACTACAGAATGTAAGATTTATCTTATTAAAAATATATTTATAATATGAAAAAGTCCTTACCATTTCCAAAATAGAATACAATTAAACACATATGTTATGAAGTATACTTGTGATTCAGCTTATTTTCTGTGGTAGTAGACTCAGAATGTGGTGATCAATATCTAATGCTTAATCCTTCCCAGTATCCATTTCCCATTATTTGTCCTAGTAAGAAATTCAGTTCTGTGAAAGAAAAAGAAAGTGTAAACCACTCCAAGGTTAGAGTTGCCAACATAGTTTCTTAGTAAATAATATGGATAGTGAGTTCAAGGATGCCACAGAATAAAGACTTCTGGAGGAAAACTAGATTTTTTTTTTCTTTGTAGTGAAATAACTTCATTTTTCTAGACAGTAGCAAACACCCAACTGTAAAATAAGCATCCAAGTATGCAACTACTGGGAGAAAAAAATCCATATTACCAAAGCTCTGTAACATCAGACCATATGACTCAGCAAGAAAAAAATATATAAGGAGAACTGATGATAGGAAATAGCACATTCTGTTCAATCATATTTGACTGAGACCAAAGATGGTTTGGTAGATCTATAAAATGGTCTTGCTCCACAGAACAGACTGAAGTAGACTATCCAAATGTGCAAAAGACAATGAAAGATTACGTGGTTACAGACTTCTAATAACAAATATCTAGTAGCACACAGTTAAGTAGAGAAGGAAAAGACATCTTCATGAATACTTTTGCTTCAGGTTGCTATGTCAAATGACTTAATATCTTTCAATTACTCCTGGTAGGATTTTTTGTTTGTTTGTTTTCTATTATTTCTAGAGATTCTGTGGATAAAAAGGAGCAATGAAATCCAAAGACTGATGTACAAGTTGTATTCTGTGGTGTGGGCAGCTGTATAATTGTTATCTTTAAATAAGTGCAACAATTTCAAATATCTAAGCTAGTAATCCTGAATACTATGGCTGCTGCTCTGTCAGATAATTGTTACAGCATGGTATAAAATCACTCAGTGCTTTTCAAGGCATTATGTGTGATTTTCCATTTGACTTGTGCTTCCTTCTCCTTGAATCTGTATTCTTGCCTACTGAAAACACACAGAGTGAATGGAAAAAATAATCCACGGTTTTGCCAACCTTCCATAAGAAAGAAAAAAGGAAAAGCATCACAAAGAGGATCATATGCTGAGATGCAACTTAAGTCTCTCTCTTCCGTGTTCTGAAGAACACAAAAACACGATCAAGAGGCAAGGCTACTGGTATCAAGAAAAGCCACTACAAACTCACCCATTCTTCATAAGGCACAGAAGTGGGAAATGATGCGACCAGATTTTTCAGTAATTTAATATTAAATTAATATCTTCCAGTGCAATTGTGGTCAGGGACATTCTTTTCCATCAGGCAGTCTTTTTCAAGGCAAGAGAACATGCCTAGTTTGTGCAGTACAGGGGCATCAAATAAAGGTTTATACTGGTGTAAAATCTTTGATGAGTTACTTTGAAAGAAAGTGCTGATGTTGCAGAGCTTTACATTAACAACCGAGCTCTCCAGTTGTTCCATCCAGATATCTTTCAGACTATTTTCTCATAGCTTATGCAGCAAAATAATCCTTGAGCACTTTTAACTACACCACTAAAGTCACACTTGTCCTCTCCTCCATTTCCCTTCATTTGTTTCTGGGTTTATGATGTCTCTCTCCCCTCCCTTGGCCTACAAAGATGACTGGTAAGAAGTATGTTGTGTCTCTGATTACTTTTTGGGTATTTTTTTTTCTGATTCTAGATGGTATTTTTGTACAAAAATAGTACTGTGATTTAAAGTGTGAAACAAAGATAGCTTTTATATATTTTACTAGGTTGTTTATAGTTGTTAGACAGGTTGCTAGAATTCTTAATTTAAGTTAAAAAAATAATTAAAGAGCAAAACTTTTGAGGTTACAATGGATGACTTGTGGATCACAACCAAAAGACTGGACTCTCCAGAGGGATCCTAAGGCATGTTAAGAGAAATTTCTGATGGATCCTACTTCGGAATGTTCCTAAACCATGTTTGTAAAGGATCTGAACTAGTTAATGCTCATTCCACCATTCAAGCACAAGGATTATGCAAATGTGGCCCATTTAAAAAACAATTTATAATTGTATATACTACAAATGTTAATCCATTAGAGAATCCAATTTTATTCAGTTAAACCTCAACTGTGATTTCTTATTTTTCATTTTTGCCAGAAAGCTGCCAGGAGAAATTCACTGAAGAAACAAGTATCAAAGCACTGAATTCCAAAGACTCCATTTTTAGAAATGTAATTATAGGTTCCTTAAGTATGCACAGTACATGCTGAGCCACAGGCTCTTATCAGAGCATTTTAGAAAATCTTGTCGCCAAGAACACATAATAATGAGGGAACCCAGAGTCAGATGCAGATGACAGTACTGACAGTAAATCTGGAATTCATCTGTTTAAATAGCTGCAGTTGCTCTGCTTCTGTTTTTACAGCATCTGACACCGCAATGTACCATTAGGCTGGGTTCTGTTTGTTTCATACTTCATTGTACTTTTCCATCTATGAAGAACAAGTTCTTATTATTCATCCTACATCTAAACCAGATCCAGCCTTGACTTCTCAACTGCAGAGTATTTCCCTAACTTTGCAGAAGCCACCATTTTTTTTCACTCTGAGAAATTACTAATTAGAAATTATTGTCGGTTTCATTTCCATGGGATGATAATGAATCATAATGGAAGATACCATTAAAACCAAAAAATAAGGCAAATTAATCTTGCATGCTAAATAAATGAAGTAAAGTGTAAAATGCAATGAAAAAGGAATATAAAATACAGATACTCCTGTGGATGAGGAGATCCTTGTTTCTCTCTGTCATTGCATATGGAAGAATGCTGTGCACTGCTAATTAGCAACTTGAGAATTTAAAAAAAAAAAAAAATGACAAAACAAGCTGGCTATAAATCTGAGCTTGTCTCCACCCTTTAACTGGTAGCATAAGGAGTCTCCTGATGAAAGAAGTAGCCTGTTGTTAATATAGCAAGCTTTTATATTATTCAGAGTATAATTTCAATATATTTATAAATTCACAGTTGAATTGACAGTCTTTTGCAAAAGAACATTTTAAAGTTCAGAAAGTTTCTACCAGAAATCCTGCATTTGGACTTTCCAAAAACTACCATGCCTTCCACCCCTTTATTTTTTAACATCGGTATTTGCAACAACTAGGCATAGGAAATCACATAACATCTTGTTTCTTACCATAAGTTTTCACTGTGGTTACAAAAATAATGTATTTTTATGTTAGGCACCAGGAGTGCAAGGAAGAAGTATCTTGGATGTGGTACAAGTGCCCCTCTGTAGTACCACAAAGTGTCCCCCCCACAGAGGGGGACAGCACAAAATTGACACTACAAATGAAGGTAGTAGAATTTTCCTAGCTAGAAATCCAGCATGAAAAGCAAAACACTCCTCTTTGACAGACATATGCAGTCATATGTGAAAAGACACATGCTCCAGCAAAGGCATGACAGTAAATTGGGTACATTACTGTTAATTGCTACATGTAGCTGTAAAGTTAAACTATTCCTCTGTAAATGTTTCATGCCAGGCTCTTCATATAGCTAAGAATCTCTAACAGAAAACTTTTAATTCTCTCCTCTTCATTAAAAACTACTAAAAATACTACTTACTTAGATCATTAACTTTTTTTCTGTTCATATTACATGCATGAACTTTTTTTCTTCCATTATTTCTTAGCATCTGATAAAAGATTCTCTTGATAATTACTCTATGTCTTACATAAACACTTCTTTTTCTTGTTTTAGAACTGGGTACGATGAAATGCTGACAGAAGTCCAAAACTTTGGCTCTCCATTTTTCTCATAAGAATCTTCTGTCATTTCCCATGAAGAAAAGCACTAGGGGCAATGAAACTGTGGTTTTTTTAAGGGCAGCACTGGAAAGAGAACTTGATTCCTTAAAGGCTGACTTAAATCTCCCCTGTCAACTAGAATAGGTGGTTTAGCGGCTGACTGATAAAACAGAAGTGTATGGTTTATATATACAGTTAGGAAAAGGGATGCACACAGGCCTTGCAGACTCATGGGAATGATTTTTTTGGAAAAAAAAAAAAAAAAGTTTTAGGAATGGGTTTTATAAGAGAAAAATGTTGTGCCTTTCCCTAGATAAATGGCAATAAAACAAGAAATGGAAGTAGGATTTTATTTTTTTTTAAGATCCAAAAGTCCCTCAGCATACCAAAACCCATTCTTATTCATATGGATGTCTGATGGGAACAGGTTTTCAAGTACTCTACAATACTTTTTTATAAATTTATGGAAATTGTATATATTGTTGAATTAAAAGTAAGTGGCTTGAAGGCACACAGAAGTGTTCTAACCCAGCATAAAATACAAAGATTTTCTTTTCCTCCTTGTTCCATGTATGAGTTCCTTGAGCAACACACAGAAGTAAATTGAATGACTCCTGATTTAGAGGATACAACTATAAAACTGAATTTTCATCCAAATAAATTGAACTTGTTTAAGCTTTTTGGAAAGCAAAACAGCTTTATAGTAGTGAAACAACTACGGTACTTAATCCATCCATGGATTTAAAAGACATGTAGACATAGCATTTGGGGACATGCTTTAGTGGTGGACTTCAGAGTGTTAGGTTTAAGGTTGTACTCAATATTCTTAAAGCTCTTAAAGAATCTAAATGATTTGGTGGTTCCATAATTCTGCAAGCGGGTGCTTTCCTGAGCATTTATTTTTGTATTCTACTTTAACTTTTAGCGGCACAGTTCCTCTGTATAAAGCTATAGTAATTCACTCTGACTAAAAATGTGGTTCATGATTAACTTTCAGAAGAAAAATTTCCTATCATGATGGGCCACAAGGTTATTTGTTCTCTTACTAGTAGCATCACAAAGACTATGCCAATAAAACTAATTTCTTACCTTAAGCAGGGGATCCAAAGCCCTTCTAATCAGTTAAGGTGTGTAACTCTATTATATCAATTTACAGGAACACTAAGGAAGCTGAAAATCCTCCACTAAAGGGCTTGCTGCTTATCACATGACAGTGCAGAAGACAGCAGTGTCTGCCTTGACATAGTGTACCCCATTTTAGAAAGAAAATCAGCTGAGCTCACTGCTAAGCTTGCTCTGGGACTCAAAGCAGTAGTGCCATGCAATTCTCAACTCTGTGATAGGTCCAATGATGCTTGGTCCACTGGAATGCTGGAACCCGAAGCAGATCTGCACAGACCTACTCTGCACTGATTCATGCAGGTATAACAGCTCACCTGAAGCTAGGTTGAGCATCAGAGTACCATACAAGTATGACCTAGTATTCTGCCATATCAGTTTATCAGTTCTGCTGCATACACTTAATGACAAACTAAAACTATAGTCAGCTACAGATGAAAAATTGCGTAGGTTTCACACAACAGTGTATAGCTGTGTTTAATATCCATATTTTAATCTTCATAACCTGGAAAAAATAAAGCAAAAAGTAATGTGAGCTCCTAATGGAATAAATTCAGGCACATGTATTTGATGAACATTTCTGGCTCTACAATGGAGTTATTAATTTGGAGGTCTCTGGATTTATCTGACAATGTATCGGTTTCTAACTGCTAATAATTCATGAATGTAATTAACTTTTCCCTACCACACAAATCTGTAGGACTACTTCAAAGTGCTTCAGCTAGATGATAAAGCTCAAAATGAGAAAGCCCTGCCCATCTAATAACCCCTCAAAGGCTCATAAAGTTTATCTATAGGCTTCTAGAAAATACAAGTTCAATTTCTGTGGAAACAATTTTTAACTTCTATTCCCCAAGGTCAGTAAAACTCTCTTTTCAAAATGCAATTGCAGAGTATAAATGCAATACTTTGAGCAACTTTCCATTATGCTGATTCATATATCAAAATTTGCATTCCACCTATCCAGCAACAGAAGTGACAGAAAATACCAGAGGTTAAGCATGAAGTTAACTACAAAATGACAATTATGGTTATGAAAAGGAAGGCATGAATCTGATTTTTAAGGGTCAAGTCATGATTTCTGTGGGCATTTCAAGTGGCAGCTAAGGCTTTACACTGTTCCCATGGGAATACCCCCTACTACCCCATTTTCAGAGCTTCTGATAAGTCTGCAAGCTATTTGGGATGTCTTCTATACAATTAAAATTGCTACCTCCAATTTCATGTAAAAGAATATTAATATTTACAAACTTATTTAAAAAAATCTTCAGAGGAAATGTCAGCATTAATAAAGCATTAATGAGTTGATGCATAGTGCAATACGAGAATGTGTTAAACCCCAAATTAGCTTTGGCAAAATACTCTCCCTCGAAGCAAGAAAATTCCTCAGTTTCCAAAGAAGCTGTAAGTGGCTATCAGGTAGTCAAAACAGTTTCCAATGTATTAATATAATATGAATAGGTTGGCATTTCAATATATGTGTGCTTCACCAAGAGGTGATAGTCACAGAGGTTACTGTGAAGTATTTTGATCTCATCCGCCTGACTGTGGTGGCTTTGACTCACCTATCAGATACTTCTGCTACTTGTCAGCAGTAAACTGTTGCTGTGCATGCAGAAATATTAAAAAGAATGGTGCAATTTACACAGAAAACTTGAAAATCATGGAAGATACCAATGCCATGACAATATATGCCCATAAATTAAAGGCATAAAACACAAAATGCAAAACAAAACCTACTAGTTAATCAATAACTCAGTCTCCTAGACAGTGAGGCATGAAATTTTCTTCTTGTACCTTAGCTGCTTTCAGTTATTCTCTCCACTACTCCATAAAGTTTTTTTAACCACACTACTTGATAAGATTAAGGATTATTTTTTTTTCCTGTCAGACTGTAGCCTTCCCATGACAGCATTACCAAATTGTTGATAATAATTTAAACAGTATTCTAGAGCAATCACTAGGGCAGTGAACGTAATAACCTGTCTTTGTAATTAAACTCAGAAGAAAAACACAATAGGAGGCAAACTGCAGTACAGCTCAAAACCACAAAGGTTGTAACTTCAAAACCCCTGTCCTGTGAGCAAGGTCAATCTAAATCTTAAAGTCCTAACCTTAAAATCCTCAAAAAGTTAAGGACTAACAAAATGCCAATCCAGTGTCGTCATATTGGTTTCCCTAAGGAGAGGCAATCAATTACTGAGTAGTTACAATCAAACCTAGGAATTGTGGAAATCGTAACACTTCATCAAAAGTTGCAATGATTTGCTCATTGAACAATAAGTAAAGAGAAGTCAACAATATGATCATGCAACAGTTTAATAGTTGCAAATCAAATTAAAGGATTAAAGGTATTAGAGCAACTTTAAATGTCTTTACTGTTGTGTCTGGAATTATCACTCTGGGGGTCTCCATAAGAATCACCTTAGCATAAAAGCCTGTATTTTAGTAACAGTTGTAAAATATGACCTTTTAAAACCACTGAAACAGCTTCTTATTTTTAATTATCCACGTGAAAGGAGGCATTAGACCTTTCCCACTTTTTATTTCCCTTCGAGCACCTCTTAACAAGGCTTTACAAAGAACAAAGTATAATCGAGTCTTAGCAGGGTATTAGATTCGATGTTTCTTTTTAAGAGCAATGCAATTATCCATATATCCTGATCTTCTGATTTCCTTTCATCAAAGTAAGTAAAAACATTTCAATTTAAACAAACAAACAAACAAAAAGAACCCACAACAAAAAACCAAACAGTTCTCCATTGCTCGGGTTAAGTGGGAAATGCATACTTTAAAAATTATTGACTGGACAGCAGGGTGTTTTTTATACATTTTTCTTCCAGGAAACAACAGAGTGGTGTTACGAACCATAAAAAACTTTGGTTTACATGAGTAACTTGCATATGGAAGAAAAGGCAAATGCCAACATGTCATTACCTCCTTGAATAAAGTTCAGTTTGCATAAACATCTATAAACCACTTAGACTCTTAAGACAGAAGGACAGACTAACAAGTCTCATACAAAGGTACTATAAGCGCCTCCTGAGAAAGGCTGAATGCTAAAACACCTGATACAAATTTGATTCTGTCTCTTCAAAACACCCCCACAGTACAACAGAATGCTGACATGAGACAGTAGCAAATAAATAATCATAGAATCATAGAAATGTTAAGGCTGGAAAAGACCCCTAAGATCATCCAGTCCAACCATTAACCTACCGCCACCAATGTTTGGAAGAAAAATAATTATGCCCATCCTAATCCTACACAGCATATCAGAGCTCTTAAATGAAATTCCTGACATAAATACATCATCTTCATTTAATGTGGAAACTTTAACAGCATAGGAAACCACGGAGTTAATGGAAAGAAGAGTAAGTGTGGAATGCATACTGTTGCTTTGAAAAGCTGTGAAGAGTTGGACAGCTTTAGCTGGAAGAGAAGGGAGAGAAGAGAAAGATCAAAATGCTCTGTCTCCCACAAATATTATTGATGTGATAAATACATCGATTCCTGATCATTTAGGCTCCAGGATGAATTTTTTTTCTTGCAACTACTGTATGGGAACAGAAGATCAACTCGGTGCCTGGTAGTGAAATAAGTTCCCTGTATGACCAGAAGTTCATTGACAGATTGATTATGAGGTCATCTGATTTCTATAGAGAATTAATTATGCTCAGTTTTTAGATCAAGCTCTTATTCTCTGTGAGGTTGTTTTCCTAGTTTTCAGATCTCCAGTATTTCATTTTTCCAATGTTTTATTCTATAATTCAGAAGGACAAAGTACTGAAAAAGGTAGGCCATAATAGTTCTAATTCTCTACTGTGAGAGAATTACCTACGTATAGGTAAGAGAAGATAGCACATTTTAATATTTCTGTCCCTAATTACTTGCTAAAAAACTGAAAGGGTTTTGATCCTATAATTTTAGTCCACAGTCCACAGCACAAAAGAATTAAGTAAGAAGAGACATAATATCCACAGGCCATCACCAATTTTTTCCCTTGGATTTTGCTTCCTCTATACTTATGACTTTAAAACAGAAATAGTGTTTATTCAAAGAAACTAATTAGACCCAAGAACATTGGTTGGAAAAGGAAGAGAAACAAACCTGTTTGGGAATTCAGGCTCTTATCTCTTTTTTTTTTTCTTTCCAATTCCAAATGCCTCAAAATCAACTTTTGGATTTTTTATTTTTGCTGTAGTCTTTCTAATAGCCCTTCCATATCTTCAAGAGAAAAACTATTATTTTATTTTTCTGAGCTCATAATTTTTTCTACTCTGTTTCAGAACTTCTCCAATGATAAAAGGAAGAAAATATGGAAGTCTAATCATGATAAAAGAATAAGCAGTCCTCCCTTTAAAAAAAAGAGTAAAACCTCTGATTTTTAAAGCTCTCTTTTCCTCTCT
>VXBZ01013442.1:0-12279 GCA_013399135.1 Heliornis fulica | reverse complement strand
CTCTAAACCAGCACACATTGTCAGGAGCTGGCAATAGCAACAACAGGAATGCTAACAGCCCAGAAATCTCTTAAACACCAAAGTGCAAAAGAAGAAAGGAATCAAAATAAAATAAGCCTGCAGGCAGTGGGAAAGCAAAAAAATGCTTTTAAAGGTATATAGATACTCTATATCTGTCATCACAAAAATGGATGTTGCAGGAGTGTCATGTGTCTGTAGGAATAGAAATAAATAATTGTTAAATTTGGGCTATTTAGTGTTCAAAAACAGCATTCCAAAGTTTTGCAAACCACATAATCAAATACTATGTATTGAAAATTATTGTCTTTATGTATTTCTTCATGTCATTGTCTAGCGAGATATTTTTTCAGGAACATGTACCAGCTCACAAATTATTCTAATTTATATTTAAAAGTGCTATCTTGAAAAGTCCACTATCAGGTGTGCTTTAAAAGAATATGCAAATGCACCTGCCTTCATTATTCTGAACTGTTAGGGACTGGTCGTCTATTCTGCCACTTGGTTAAAGTAAACTGAACAATGCCTTCTGAAATAGATTAAATTAAATTTTCTGCTGAAAACTGAGGTGTTTGATATTGGTGGAACTGGTTGTAGAGCTCTTTAGAGTAGCGTGAGTATGAAGACTGCTCCCATATTATTTCGGTGTTATCCTATTATTGAAAAAAAAGATCCATTGCACAGTTTTAAGCAGATTTAGAGTTTCTTAAAGGTGGGTAAGTCACCACAAAGCCATTCAAAATCATACAGTGGATCTCTGCTCCTTCCCTCAGGGCTCTAACTAAATTATTTGTTTTGTGGTACTGGAATGTGCAGACCTTGGGGAAGAACTGTGCAGTCCCCTCCAGGAGAGGATCTTAAAGAACAAATCTGACTGTTCCCATAAGCACTAAGAGTCTTTACCTGCTGTACCTGCTGTTTTCATGTAGGGAGGGGCAAGACATTGCCTGGGGTCTTTGCAACTCCAGACTTATTTCTACCACTCTGGTGCAGCAGCAATGGGTAGCGGCAAACCATCACCCCAACCCCTGAAGCACATGTTACTTATAATATCCACATGTGTGCAGATCAATTCACCCCAGTTCAAGTTTTGTTCCTCTGCCCTGCTGTTTATCATTCCCTCTTAAACCAACATGAAAGAAAAACCCACAACTGCCCTCCACATTTTTCTTTTAAACAGGTCCAACCCTATCTTCAAACCCTAAGTCATGATGGGTTGCTTGGGGTGAGCTTTGGGCACTCTCAAGCTCAGCAAGGGAATAGATCTATGCACAAGCCTTGGAGCATCCTGCGCATACCAGTCCCTTGAAAGTGTCCCAGCATAGGAAGGACATGGAACTATTGGAGCAGGTCTAGAGAGGGCCACAAACATTATTGGAGGGCTGGAGCATCTCTTGTATGAGGACAGGCTGAGAGAGTCTATAGTGGCCTTCCAGTACCTGAAGGGGCCTACAGGAAAGCTGAGAAGGGACATTTTAGAAGGACATGTAGTGATAGGACATGGGGGGAATGGTTTTAAATTGGAAGGGGGTAAATTTAGATCAGATATTAGAAAGAAATTCTTCCCTGTGAGGGTGGTGAGGCCCTGGCGCAGGCTGCCCCAAGAAGCTGGGGCTGCTCCCTCCCTGGCAGTGTTCAAGGCCAAGTTGGATGGGGCTTTGGCCAGCCTGGGTAAGTGGAGGGTGTCCCTGCCAATGGCAGAGGGTTTGGAACTTGATGATCTTTATGGTCCCTTCCAGCCCAAACCATTCTGTGATTCTATGAAAGCAGTAGATGCAATTGTCACTACCACCATATCTTCTTGGCCTTTTCAGCCAAATATGCAGCTGTACACACACACAGTGCTTTGCAGTACAATCTGGTTAAATTTTGCCAGAGGTTTCAGCCCATTCTGCTTAGCTGAGAGGCACCCCATGCCACAGCAAGGTGCTACAGTAGAAGGTGGCAAGTGAGGTGGAAGCAGAAGAGTATTGAGAGTGTGAAGCCAGCTCTGAAGAGCTGGCTCAATACTGGCTCTGTGCTTGGCCAAGGGAAGTCCCTTGCACTTGGGGTACACACTCAGCCCCCTTTGGGAATTCACACTGTCCTGCTTCTCCCAACTAACACTGCCACCATTCCTTATGGGAGTCTACCCCCAGGAGCTGAGAAACTGCAGGGAAATATGTATCCCTCCCTCATCAAAGAAAAATCATCACATCTTGCAGCCTTTTCATTTATTTTGTCTGTTAAGAATTTATATTAAATCCTTACGCAGTGTCAGCCATGTAAAACTTCACCAAGACATCTGCTATTAAATCTTCATTGATATGTGGGGAGGGACAACTAAACTCCAAATGTATTTTAAAGCATTTCACTTAGCCATGAGTGGTTTAGTGCAGTTCTAATGTATTCATCTCGTATGCTGAGCTATACATCTGAGCGGCAAGCTAAACAGCTTCAGAGAACCATTTTTTTTTCAGTTATTCTCACAAGCAAGAAAACCTCAGCAATGGTCCAGCTGATAAATCTTTTTAGTTTTTTTCACATAACAAAGTGCGATGCTTCTGAAATATGTGGTGACCATCAATGCAATCTGTAGATAAACAACAGATCTGAGTATTTCATTATTTGCACTTGTCTATACCTGGTATTAACATAATGTAGAGTGAATGAGAACAGACAGCCAATTTGTTTTATGCATAAACACTATTGGAAAATATAGCTGCATTACCAGCAATGCTCAGCTTATTATTCTAAATGGATTTTGTAAATTGCTCTCCTTAATATACTAGCACAATTTTTTATAAATTGCTCTATTAGCACAATTTACAGAAATTGTATCATGAAGATTGTTAGTAAATTGAGTCTCCTTTTCTCTTTTATTCCCATTCTTCTCTGCAGAGCACAATCCAGCAGAAATACAAGGATCAGATTCTTCTCTGAGCTACACCAGATAGTTTCTGAATTACTCCACTGCACTTTTTTTAGGAAAGAAAATCCAGATCCTGATTTTCCAATCCATAAATCCCATGAAATAAAAAAAAAAAATCATTCCTCAAAATGTTTCTGCAGCTGAGCTGAAATTAGTTTACCCATTACTGACAGAATGCTCAGATATTTCTTTTTTTCTCTTACCGCAGTACTAGGCTAGACAGAAAATTCTAAGCTTCCTTTAAAATAATGTGGTTTAATTGGCCATGTGATTATTGTCATTCATCCAAGTTTGGGAATTTAGGAAGAAAAAAAAGCATGCCTCAGAAATTAGCAAAGTGTGTAGAAAAGGCAACAACAATTAACAAAAACGTGCAAATTACTCTCACTTCAGGCTGATTTCCAAAGGACCTGGTAGCAACCATTTATTGCACGCAAACCTGACTGAAACTCAGGTTTCATTTTACCTTTCCATTCTCACAGACAATACGGGCCACATTTTTGAGGGCATGCATTCCATCCAGAGAATACAACATGACATCACACATAACCTAATCCCAAAAACTTGGAAAACATGAGGCTGCATCTTCAGTGTTTTCAGAGAAAAGAAATCCCATGGGGTCTTCAACGCATTCGGTGCAAAATCTTTCATATTCCTAGTCTTAGGACAATACCCTGGAATCTCCTATGAAAAAAATAAAAAAAAAAAAAGAAAAAGACATTGTAAACTACTCTAATGTTTGGAGTATCTAAGGGATAAGTATCATGTATAAACCGTAAAAATATGAAAGGAGCCAGTAGCCCCACAGGCCATTGTGGGGGATGATTCTGCCTCTCCAGCAGAAATCTTACAGAGGTACAGACAGTCTTACAGACTTGACAGCAGTGAGAAATAAATGTCCCCCTTCCCTTCCCTCACTAAAAGGCATTTCATGGGGAAAAGGCCAAGGAAGGCGATGTTGTCAGGAGAGGTTAATAGAGGTGCTGAAGACTGGAGGCGTTGAGGCGAGGGAGGTTACATGAAGAGATGGCACAGAGGTGCTGCCAGAAGCATGCTGTCCCACAAGCGGTATGGCAGAGGAAAGTAAGCACCAGCCAGAGGGTAAGAGGGGAAACAACAGAGGCGGGAACACAAAATGGAGTACATCAGACTGCGTGAGGAATGAAAGAAATATATCTGAAGAAGATATGCTGGAGACACAAAAGACTAGCAGTTCAAGGGCAGGACAAAGTAACACAGAAATTTAAGACTACAGCAAGGTGTGATTTTGCTATGGAGCCCAGAGATTTTGGCAAGTTTCTGCTATCCTGAAAGGTCAAATTGACCTAGTAGTGAGACATGAGGCTCTGGGGTATGAGTTGTGCCGCAGACCTGCTGTCATTTCCCCCACCCACGCTGCCTACCTTTCACCTCTCCTGCCTCACTAGAGACAAGGACTGCTTCACAAAATGTGTTTGTGTGTTGCTCAACATTGAATTCAAACTCAGTGTTAGTCTTACTTTAATGAACATAATAATAATATAAAGTGTGTTCTCTCATCTGAAGGAGAGCACTGGTAAGACTACCGGGACCCTCTCTCAGACGATGCAATTTACTCTTATTATTATAGCAACAGCAATTTATAGATTCATTCATTTCTCTAATACTAATAAAGGATTAGAAAAAAACAAGGAAATACACCCTGATCAGGATCTAAAAGAAATGTTTAAGAGAAAAAAGTAGAATGTGTAATGCTAAAAAGCCTAATAATCCAAGATGATGAGGGGAAGATGGGGGTTTTTTACATGTTTTGTACTGATTTTCTGTTTGTATTATTTTTAAATGGCATTCATAACCTGATAAAACATTTCCAGAGGTATATATAAATTTGAAAGTGATAAGAAGCCATGTAACAAAGGTCCCTCAAGCAAAAGGAGTTTATTAATATGTCATGTCATTGCAATAAAAATATGAACTGAAGTTACACTATAAATTATTTAATAATTTGTATTTCTTTTAACTGTGGATTGTTTTTCTTCCTCAAACTTATAATTATGTAAAATATGTCAAGACAGTCTCTTAAGAAACTGAGCTTTGCATGGGTTTGGATTTTTCGTTAATAATGTTTTTGCATCTGCTCCCTAATGAGGTTCTTCTGTTTGGGGCTGGGTTTGCTTCCATCCTGTGGCCATCTCCTGATAAATAACCCCTAGGAACTGAAACAACAGCTTCATGATTTTTAATTTTATCTTCTGACTCAAGCCAAGAACGTCAACCAGATCACTGGTGCATCAGTGGGTTGCACTCCCTCCTCTCACACCTTTTCACCCCCAGCCTTTTTTGTTAATATTTTAGATGGCTTTTATTATGGCAGCAAGAGTGACGTGAATAGCACCATCAATCTGTATAAATGAATGTAGAACTGAAGGTAGGTCTCCACAAACTACCCGTACTTCATTTAAATATACATACTTTCACATACATGCAGGCATCTATGGACAAGCAATGAGGTGTCTGAAGGAGCAGGCCAGGGTGCATTTAAAAAGCATTTGCCCTAACTCAAATTGCTGTCATATTTTCAGGGTGTATGACTCATGAGATTTTTATTCCCCTTCCTACAATATGTAGAACCATGTTCAAGAAATATATGGCAGGATTGTAACATATGCTACTAAATATAGACAAAATTAGAAACTCTGAAGGTTTGCAGAAAGGGACCTTCCATTTGCTTCCATTTATAGACATCTTTTTGTGTTCTTGTTAAAAAAAAACAATAAGCCAACATAAAAACAGAACAAGGACTCCTGATCACAGCCTCTGCTTCAGTTTCATTGTCATTGATGTGACAATAGTTTAAAATATTTTCTCAGGCCTCAAATTCTTCAAATAAATGGCTTGAATACATTATTTTACACAGGCACCATAACCAGGTAAAAAATCCATAAAATACACATTTCACCCAAAACACAGAAAAATAGGGGCTTGGACATGAAGACAGCAGGAAAGATTTTGAAACATGATCAACATGTAGGATGCTAGTCGCTAAGCTGACTTCATATACAAATATTTGCTTAAAGTACAGAAGCTGCCCTACTGCTGAGCAAGGATGGATATAAAACACATGCTGACGTTCTCCCCCTAACTGGGGCTTAAACACTGATTGCACAGCCCGTCCTGGGAAGAATCAATCCTCTCTTCACAGGGTGTGAAATTTTACCACCAAACTTTATCTGCTAAATAATTTTACCACCAAACTTTTTTTAAGGAAAAAAAAAAAAAAAAGAAGAGTAAGATGTATCTAAAGTGAAGGGTGAAAAAAGAAAAAGTAAGATACCCAGAGAGCAGATCAAAGTCACAAGGGAGGTCACAGATAGAAGACGGGAAGTCCCAGAGCTGATTCTTGGAAAGACTTAACTGAGTGAGCCAGGTCATAGGGCTGATCGCTCAGATGGCTGGGCAGTAGGGATAAGAAACCCAAAGGTTTGCTCCCTGAGAAAGGGAACACATTCTGCTGAGACACTAATCCCTTGGAGTACACTATTCCATATCCCTTCTCTCACTTATGTGAGAATATACTTACTAAACATGCTCGGGTGGGGGCTTTGTCTTGTCTGTCCCAGGCTATTGCTACAGTTGGATGTTTTAAGCTGGTCAAATATGTCTGCTCTGGCAAGGGGGTTGGACTAGATGATCTTTCAAGGTCCTTTCTAACTCCTAAACATTCTGTGGTTCTGTGTGATTTCAGATATTGGCTTAGGTCTGGGGGATTTGGGAATTTTAATAAGGGTCAACACAGCTCCCAGTCCTGTACATATAGTTCACAGAAGCAGGGATGCCCCCTTCTTTCTTGGCAAGAAAGAACACCACCAGAACCTGCACAGAAAATTACACCTTAATTCCTTTTTAATTCCTTTCCCTGGGTTTTTTGAGGTCCCCTTTCCCAAGGGACCTCATCAAGCTGACCTCTGCTGCACTGGATGCAGCATTCTGCACACCTACGGTCTGTCTTCATTTGCTGTGTCTCTTTGTTACCCTAAGAGTAAGGAGCTCCATCCTTTACTCCCTCCCTGGCATTCGCAGCTGGCTCTGCCCTGTTGGTTAGTATTTCATGCAAAAACAAAGTCCCCCTAGTACACTTTCTGTATCTTCAAAGAATAGTTGCCTTCTTTTCTCAGGTGTCTCCATCTAATCAATTGCCTTCTTTTGTTCCAGGGTGGCTGCATAATTAAAATCCTTCTTCCTCACCGAGGCCGTCATTTGGGGTGATGCTGCAGAAACTAATCATCCCAGTTTGGGGGTGGCTGGGGAATCCCTGACATGGTATTGCCCTTGTAGATTTCCCATTTCATTGATCCACTCTTCAGCATGACTCCACTAATATTTGCACTAGGAGAACCGCGGGGATGTTAAACAGCATAATTAATCTGAGAAGAAAGAAAATATCTCTACTGCCCTACAGAAAAAGTTATTAAAAAAATCACAGGGCTTTCAACATTGTGCTTATATGCAGGAGGCCTCTGTCAGAACAAGGAGTTAGAAGAAAACAGCAGTAAAATCACAGAATCACAGAATGTCAGGAGTTGGAAGGGACCTTAAAAGATCATTTAGTCCAACCCCTTTGCCCAAGCAGGATCACCCAGATTAAATCACACAGGTAGGCATCCAGATTGGTCTTGAATGTCTCCAGAGAAGGAGACTCCACAACCTCTGTTCCAGTGCTCTGTCACCCTCACAGTGAATCATTGTGTCATCACTGAGTTCCATCCTCCTGACACCCAATGACATAAAGTCCTTGCATAATGGACTTTCTACACTGCAAATCCTAATGAAAGATGTTCTCCTTGGTTAAGCTAGAGGAAAAGGAAATTTTCCAATTTTCCAATCAGAACTTCCTATTCCCTAGTCAGGCTGCCATTGTCTGGTCTCTACCTTTTGTATGCCGAGTTTCCTTATTTTTTGATGACCAGAAAATTTTGTTCAGAGTTCAGTACCAAAGCAAATTCTCCTACAAATAGTTTTCTGGACATGCAAACACAGAAAAGCTCCTAGTAATAAACTGCATTCCCATTTCTCCATCTTCAGAGTATCGACCAGGAAAAGAAAGCAAGCCTCCACCATGGTTCTGCAAATATATAAAAGCATTCCTCAGCTCACAAAAACACCCATCTCATTTAGGTACCTGAAGTTGAAGTGATTAATTACACAAAATAAATGAAAATAATAATTAAAATAAAATAATAAATGAAAACATGCCGCTGCATGTTGGGATGGTTGGCTAACAGTATTTTGGATAAATTTGGCTTATTAACATTTACATAAGCCTCCCAGATTTCATAGCAGCCACATGAGGTGACACTACCTTACTGAGCTATGCTGAATGGTAAATGAGTGGCATGGCATTCCGCTCATTAGAAGATGGGCAAGACAAAAAATGGGAAAGGCAGGAATAGTTCTGTCAAGATACGAATTCCCTCTTCCTTTCAGATGATGAAGGAGCACAAGGGTGTTTCTGAAAAGGTAACTAAAACCCTGTCTGTTCTCCAAAGCCTTCTGAAGCACCTCTTCTGATTTTCCAGGGCTTCTGCAGCTTGTTAGACACCTCTTCACATTTTTCTGTCATTTGCTGTTTTCATTTTGCTAACTCCTTGCTCTCAGGCAGCACGACCCATAATAAAAAGAAAGTAATGGCTCATAACAACTGGTTTTCTCAATGGAAAACTGGCAAAACCATTACTGGACTGGAAAGCACTTTTTTCCTCTTCAAACCTACAAGAAGTAGTCCATTTTATATAATTTTAATAGTATTGCTCTTCATCAGTGAATTATTATGCCTTTATATCTTTTCTATGCCTGTACAGAGGCTCACACCAAAAGCAAAGCTGTCATTGTCGAGTGCAGCCTGAGTCAGGAGTCCTAACTGTCCAACAGATTTTCTGCATCATGCAATAACTCTATGTCTCCAGATGGAAATTTCATGTAATAATGACAATCTGTGCTGCTTGCAGAGCCTGTCCTTAACCCACAAGTGTCCAGAACATGGGTAAAAGCACTCCCTATAAGCGAGGCCAAGAGTAGGGATGTCATAGTGGGATGAATAGCAGGCCTAAAAGGCACACACCTGAACAACAAACCAGAAGCTTCACTGGTCTTAAAGGGATAAAAGTATTTCTTTCTGCTTCTTGAGTTTTCAGCTATGCAGCTGTAAAGTGCTTGATAAGAAAACTACTCCCTGATTTACATCTCCTGAAATAGATTTAATTAGTTGTGGAGTATCATAAAAAAAGCCTAGGAAGTAGCCACTTGCTGTTGTATTCACCTGGGAGCAATCTGAGGAGAAGTTCTCCAGCCCTGCAGACATGCAAGATGAAAGAATAGACAGATCATTAGCCAACAATGAAATTGAAAATAAGGATACAGTGAGTGGAAAAAGTAATTATCAACTCCATTAAATTTTATCCAATTTGCTATCAAGTGTGGCTGGACAAAAAGACAAATTGGTGTCCCAACACTTCCCTGGTGAGCTGCTGCACTCAGGACAAGAGGAGATGAAAGGCAGCCCTCTGCACTGTGGGTTAGGTAGGACTATGGCATACCAAATCCCTCTCTTCCAGGATCACAAGCTGTTCACAAGGAGTTGCAGAAATAAAGCTAGCATTGATGAATAGTTCAGACAGGGTCTGAATTTGGAGTTGCTGCTTAGACCTGAAATGAATAGCTGTTTTGCCCACAGAAGAGATGTGGAGTTTCTAAATAAAGCCATATTTTTTGTAACATGTACAACGCTGCTGACAACATCCTCTCTTACTCTCCACAGGCCATACCCTTGCAGGGCTACCATTTGCTTTTGCTAACTCTTAGCAAGTGATTGAGTGACTTAGTGAGTGGCCACAAAACCTACCTTGTCCCCACCAGGCAGATTCTCTGGGGCAAGGTCCTTCTGAACCTCTACTTAGCTCCAGGAGGCGACTCCTATACCTGCCTGCACCTCAGGGACCTCTCTTGCCAAGGCACTGCAGTCCTCATCTCCCAAGGAAACTTACTTAGACCTATTAGGACTACAGCTACTTTACATAAAAAGATTGTCAAAATACTTAATTAAATAAATGAGAATGTGCACTGGTAATTTCCTGGCTTATTCTCTTAACTGTGTCTGGAACTATCACCATCCTCCAAGAATCTTCTGTCAGGTGAAAATCTCCAAACTGAGAGGATAAAAATTGTTTTGAATAATCTTCATGCCTGTGATTAAAGATGTATATTTCCATTTTTCAGCCTTGCTCTGAAGAATAGGTCACATTTAATGTCCACCAGATGGGGAACAGCCCACCAAAGGAAACACTACTATGGATAATTCAGTGGATAACTCAAAATTCATTAATTTTCCTTCTGGTTCTTAAAATGTGCCTCAAAAATCTTTTACAGGAAGGGATATGTTAAGATACTAATTCTCTTTCCCCAAATATCATAAGAATAGTTTTCTTGGTGTATTTTGCTATTTCTGATCCTTGCCCTGATCAGAAATGCAAAATTCAAAGGATAAGCAAACGCAAAAGGTTAACCAAACATATTTGCACCTCAGAAATGTTACATTTGTGGTTCTGGAGGAATCTAAATGTCATTTCATACAAACAGATTTTCCCACAGCTCTCCTTAATTCTTAGAGAATATGATAACAAGGATACAGCCAAGAGATAAAACCAGAATTAATGAGACATAAGTAAGGCACTTAATAGTTGAATCTGTGGGATGATATGCACAGAAAAATGATGAAATGGTCATGATGCATCATTCGAGAATGAACTTGACACACACGAAAAATATGTAGCGCAGGAAATATATTTGCATTAACAGAGGAGAGAACTGAACAACCCAGCAGGGCATTTCCGCTTCTAATTATTTGCCACTGTGATTCAATGACTGGATCCTGGGTTTTGTGAAAATGTTCCTCTACGCTGCATGGAAGACATCAAAAGTCATCCATTTTGATGCTAGTGTAAAGGAGTATAATCTCAACACCAGATCTGCCTGCAAGAGATCCTTCTAGAAATATGTTCGGTTAAAATTCACTTAAAAGCAGACTAATATTTCCTAGACTACCTTAATCAATTATTTTCTGTTAATTATTTTCTCAGATGACAAATCTCTGATTTCTGTTTGCTGACAAACTCGGTCTGCATTTTCACATCACCTCTCAAGCAGGATCCTGGACAGGTGTGCAGAGACAGAAGCTTCCCCAAACTAAAGAATACATGAAAGAGGCTAAATTAGTCTGAGCTATTATTAGCAGCTAATGTAGTCTAAAATGCTAAAAAAACTCATAAATTCCTTTTGAAAAAAATAAAAGGGCTATTTATACCATTTGTCCTAATATTTTCCTTGGAGAATAATTTATTCTTTCAACGGTCTGTTTTTTTTTTCTTTAATGTCAGTGCTAAAGATTGTCTTTTCTCATTGTTTATCCCGCTGAATCATCAATTGTAGATTTGAAATCCTCTGTCTCAAAGGAAAGACATTTTACTCACACTGAGAACAATCTGATATGATAGTCTTAGCTGAGGTAAGCATAACAGGGCAATTATCAAGATGCCATTAGTTTTCAAAGATATTTCTGAGAACAAATGAGCCTATGTTTCTGACTAGCATTAAAGTTGTTTTAATATCACACATTTCATAGTTCGAGTTTTAAAAAAACATTTACGATGAACATAGACTCTTTCTGTGTTACAAGGTATGACGGTTCCACGACAGTTCTGAATGGTGACTTTTCATTACTTCATGGGTGTGTGATCTTCCTCTATGAATAGTGGGTTTTGTGGGTTCTGAAAGATTCATTTGCTGAAGGCTAATTTATTTTTTCTTCTGACAGAAAAAAAAAAAAGCAGCACTCGGATCCTGCTCTTGCCCTGATCCTCTGTCAGGCCAATGACTTCAACCTTTGTGACAGCACGACTCATCAACTGATGGTGAGGCCGCTCATTCCACCTTGTAAGTGAAATAAGTACATGGCTTTTAGCAAGCTAATTTCCCATCTCAATGCCAGCACCTTCTGTGACAGAAGGACAGGAGTATGATCCAAACCGCTCGGCTTTGGGAAGGAAATTTAAGACGGGCCGGATAGCAATAAAGAGATGAGACAGAAGAAAGTCAGGGTTTTTTTCCTTCCTTTAGGCTCTACCAACGTAGTAAAGTTTTATTAGAAGTAGGATCCATCACGTTGTTAAAAGAGTTCAAAACCTGGCTGGTCTTCCTCTGCATTGCTTTGACGACCAAGTCCAACACCAGGAGAAAGAAAAGGAGGAGGACAGCATCATATGGCTCTTTCTGCTATAAGCTCTTCAAGTTCTTGGGGAGAGAGGTCTATGGCTGTACCT
>VXBZ01013338.1:0-13306 GCA_013399135.1 Heliornis fulica | reverse complement strand
TTTAGGTGCTACTTGGCCATTTTTTGTGAACTGATAAACCCAGCAAACTTGCCTGGAGGTGGTTGATAACATTCAGAACATTTTCTCGTCATTGTAACAACATAACGTTTTCTGTATACACACGATTTTAACATAACTTTTATCTGTAATGCTGTTGGGCAGAGATCTCTCACAATTTACTACCAATTTATGTTCACAGTGAGATAGAAAGTTATTTCATTCTGCGATGATTAGATTAAAAAAAAAAAAAAAAAACAAAAAAAAACCCCAACCTTCAGAACCACACTTTCCAGTTCAGTACCATAGCATGGAAATGTTCTCAGTCAGGGTGCAGTACTGACACATAATAAGAGTGCTTCGGGTGTACAATTTCTTCACTTCAGACTTAGTTAGGTTTTTCAGTGTCTTCTAAGGGAGACAGTGTTAGTTTGAATGTGACAATGTAATTTTTTTTTAAGAAAGTTAAGAGTATTGATAGCCTCAGATTGAAGACTTTAAAAAGTCAGTAATTCATCAGCTTTTATCTACCGATTAGATCAAAAATAGGGGTTGAATGAAAATTCAGTTAAGGCGGTGCTTTCGTAACTGAAAGTGTTGGACTGCTTTCTAATTGCAGACCAGAGATAGATTATTTTACAATACTGGGCAGGTGATCTAAGATGAAAATAAGATAGTAGAATGATAGGTGGAAGATACTTGGAAACTAAGAAATGTTTCAACGTTTCAATATACTTTGTGCAATAATTATATGCATTTTTAACTGCATTTTTAACCATATTTTTGTATTTGCAGGGATTCTGATGCACACTATAATCTGTGCTGTAGGGACAGCACTTGCAAGAATTGTCGGTTTGAAGCTCTTAGCTCTAATATGCAGTAGTATGGAACTAATTCTTTAAATAATAGAAACATCATCACAGCATTGTTTATATCTGAAATAATTCTACATTTATTTTATAAATTTTTTTACGTATTACATCGGTTTTATCTCGTTACTCAAACCAAGAGTGCCATTAGATCGTATTTAGGTGTTTGACAGCCTCTTACTAGAGTGAACATTCCAGAGTTTTTAAACATGCTCTTCTGTATCAATCCTTCCATGAAGGGACAAGAAATTATTCACAATTCAGCCTATTTCAACATTTTAGAGTACAGACTGAAGAGGCAGCAGGACATTGTTTTGTACTGAGAGAATGTAAGTAACATAAGATAAAATGTCTTTGGAATAACTGAATGTTAAGTGTGTTAGTCAATTTTCTAGAGTATGTAGACATTCTACCATGGACTGCTGAAACACTTTCCATGAAGGTAAAGGTTTTGGAGCAGAAATGAACCAATGAATGGTACCAGGATGAACCATACCTCATCCTGTACACCTTCAGATGTTAAGCCTTTGTGTAACCTAAGAGATAATTTATCATGCCTTGCAATTTTTTCTTTCTTGTTTCTAACTAGTGACTTTTTTTTTTTGAGACCATATCAGCGTGACAGAATCTTCTTCATTTTCATATATATATATATATATAACAACTAATTGAAGCTATGCATTAAGTATAATACTTCAACCAGTAGAACGCTTGAAACATTTTATTCAAGTCATTTTCACATAAACTTGCAACCATAATACGGGCATGTAACACAATATGAAAGTGCAATGAAGAATACAAAGCTAGTGCCTGAATATTATAAATAAGAGCTCTTCAGGTAAAGATGCAAAGTTATTGAAACTAAGACTGTTGGAAGAAAAGTGAAGGAAATAATGAAAAACCTTCAAAAAGTTGCAGAAAAAACAAGTGGCATTTCACTGTATCTGTAGCATTTAGTTGCATAATAAAAACCTCCCAATAACATACTCCTTGGTTTTAATTCAAGTTAAAATCTTTAAGCACCTTCTAGAATTTGGAGAAAATTAAAATGCCTTATTGGCATAAATCTGAGACACAGGATAAACCACCTTTCAGTGTCTCATGTATGAAACTCGCCCTGCTGGTTCTGAATGAGTTGACTGCAAACTGTACACAAATTGACTACAGGAAGGTACATTTGAGGTTTGCACTCATTCGACACTGCATAGTAAACTATGGAGCAGAGAGAAAATGAGTAGACTTTTTCTAACACAAAAACATCTCCTACACAATATGTTGGTTCCATTGGTGACCAATCTGTCATTTTTATTACACTTTTACATTGAAATATGCAAGTATCAAATGTATTTCAGGATTAAAAAAAATATATAACAAACCCCTCCTGTAATGAGCCTGATGTACAGTATGTTCCTTATGTGCAATTCTTCTCTAAAGAACTGAAATGTGGGAGGTAATTGCTTCACACACATTTATGATTGGCTTTTCAAAGACAATTTAAGACTGCGAGACAGAAAACTTGTACTAGAATTCTCACAAAATTTGAATCTTGATTTTGCTCCCACTGAGACCAATGGCAAGATGTCTTTCAAAGATGATAGGAATAAGCCCAATGTCTGGTAAAAAAGGATTCTAAAATACAATTTGCTGTATAAAATAAGTTTTTATCAAAACAGTTTTTTTATGTTTTTCAGCAAAAATGCACGTAATCCCATAAATATATTCCAGTATGATAAAAAAAAAAAAAGTTAAGGTGTCTGGGTCAAAACTGCAGAGCCAAGATACTGAAAATACTGGTTGGCACTCCCCTATTTAGAACTACTTATACACATGCTATATAATAAACTCTTCTACCTCTACTGCGTTGTGATCTGCTATAATTAAACAGGGGAAGTTAAAGTCACATTCCTTCATTTTTTTTAATCCTAAAATCCCTTGTTTTACTAAGTAGACTGTTCATGTTATCTTCGGCAATTTCTGTGCTATTGTACATCACTGTCACGTTGCTTAACACATATTTCAAAACAAATATAATATTTTGCTATGGAAAAAAAAAAAAAAGCCACATTTGTGTAGCTACAATATCCCCAATATTCAGTTATGGCGTTCAACACCTTTCTGAGCCAGGCCATTCCCACTGAAAGGACGAAGTCCAGTATTACAACTTGCTCCACCTACAGAGATGCTCAAGGTCCTCTGGCTCCTTGCTGACTTCAGTGGAGTTCTGCAAGTAGTTTGGGTATAGACGTGTGAGCAGGTTAGGTTACTGCCTTGTAAGCCGAGGGATAAACTCGATTTCCGTGGCTGCTCGGTATCCATTAGTGCTCTCCTATCCCACATTCAGCATCAGGCACAATGAGGTACGAGCACAGCTTCTTACCAGGAAGCAGCCTGTGCCCACAGCCTAGCTTCCATTACAGTAGCTTTTGTGACAGTTGCCCAAGCTGCTGTCAGGACTTTCACCACAATTTTGACCCAAGTCTATAGAAAGGTGAATGCACTTGCATTCCTTAACACCTTTTAATCCTAAAAACCCTTTGGGCTGAGGTTTCAGAAGCCTAGACTTTAAACAGACCCTCATTTTTGCATACATATGAATGTAATAAATGGCTTTCTAATAAATCTGGTTTTCCAGTTGTGCTTCTGTTCGTTGCCCATACTGATTAGATTTTGACTGATTGCTAAAATGGATCTCTCGGCAAACAAAAAGGGACCTGCAGGTATAAATGGATTCATTCTGCACCCACTCGCAGTCTTGGGTAGTAATCACTGGGCTGCTGGTTCTTAAATTCTTTTTACATGTAACCAAGTTAGGATTAAGGTGGAAATACTTCATAGTCATGAAATACACTTAAGTATATATAGCAAAGAAAAATCCTTAAAGGATATTACAATTCAAAACTTCCAAATTAGATCCATAGGGTTGTACGGCATAAAATACTTCCAAATACCACCTAGCTATTCTCAATAGTGATGATAAAACCTCTCTATACTCCTCGGATTTCTTCCATTTTTATACTGAATAGCACATGTATTTTTCAATTCTTTTTTAAATACATTGAGATTTCAATGTTTAATTAGGTGTTTTGAACGGCTGAATACTTAACCAATACCAATCAATATTTCTACGTCCCTTTGTTTCAAAACTCATTTTACATGATCAGAAATGTTCTGAAAAAGACCACACCAGATCCCCTTGTGATATATTATTTCACAGTTTAAAAATAAAATCACAGCTACTGTAGCTTACAGCAGAGTGCACTGCAAAAGCAAAATAATTTGGGGATGAGAAGAGGGAGTGGTGTACCCAGCACCAGTTAAGTGGTTCAGTAAAAACTTTAATTTGAGCTGGAAGTTTTTCCCCTTAACAATGTAGTATTTGGTTCCTCGACAGCCTAAAATAGGATGTTAAATACATTGACTTTCGTTCTTCTATATATAGTGTATTTTCAACTTCACTGTTTGCATACTGAGATACACATTTTAAAAGTCAAATACAGTACTTAAGGGGGAAGCAGGTAGTAGGCTTTTTCACGATAAAAATACTTTGTTAAGAGATCTGACCTACTTCTGTTTGTGGTGCCACCTGAGTTAATTGCCTGCATTATTCTGATGGTTAGCCTTTTCAAGCAGGATGTTTTCCACAGATGACTATTACATCAGGGACTCTTCATCATGTCCAAGAGCCCTTGACAAGTACCTATTTTTATCCACATTAAGTTTGCAGAAGTCTTTTCAAAGCCCCACCTTGAAAAATCTCTTGGACATAGAAAGGTGGGTAAGTTCTTTAATTAATTTCTACAGATGAAAAGTTCCTTTCAAAACTCCATCTGTTTTGGTTTGGGTTGGGTTTTTTTTTTACTTAAGAAAATGGAAGAACTTCTAATGTAGTAAAAATGTAAACATAACTTTTCTTGCAGGGGTATAACTGATACATATATATATGTGTGTGTATTTCTCTGCTATATGTTAATATTCCTTGAAAACTGAACATAATTTTCTCATTCATATCAACGTGTCCTAGCAAGTTTTATTTTAATGGTACTATAGCATTACTCTTAAGCTAGTTTTCATTTGGATATTTTCTGAGATAGCTCACATTAGTACTTTCTATTGCATTTTATTTAATTACTTTTACATAAATTTTTGCTACTTTTTAAAATATGTTCGACTCATTGACCAGTAATATTCCCACTGAAGTCTATTATAATCACCTAAACTCCAAATTTTCAGGAGTTAAGAAATGCTTGTGTTTCTATGAATGAGTTAAGATTTTCAAATTTTAAAGTATCTGTGCATGAATCACCAGTTCCACACATTTCAATAGTAATAAAAATAATGCCAATTTAAATGCTTAAAATCCAGTTACAGGTTTGTTTGAGAAGCAGTTACAGGTTTGTTTGAGAAGCTGCTTCAAAATCACATAAGGTGTGTGGGTGTATGTGTGTATGTTCTGTAGTTTGTTTCTATAGTGTTTACATCCTATTGAAGTTTATATAATGATACTTCAGTTCAAAACGTTTAGCACCGTCTCATCCATTTTCTTGCATCTTTCTCAGTATCTGTTGAAAGAAAAGAAAGCAAAGTTATGCAGATGACCAGGCAGATGAGGGTGGGGGAGAAAAAAAAAGGGAGTTTCTACTAAATACCTTTTTGCCAGCTTGAAAGCACAGGTCAACCAACTATGACGGGAAGTTTGCACAAATATATATACATGATGACATTAGAGAGATGAGACAGAGAGACTAAAGAAAGGGTAAAGACCTGAATCCTGAATTTCCCTTCCATGTGAATGTGAGCAGATACAGTGTTCCTAGAAGTATCCATCAATCCTGTTACAGTGAATGGCTTCATAAGCGCCTGCCACAGGTCTGCCAGAACCAAGCGTTGGTGACCTGCAGGATGCCTGTTGTTCTTTTCCCTCCATTTACTGCAAGTCTGACCACCGCAGGGCGAGAACAAATAGAGGATTTCACTTGTCGGGTTTATGACCACAGTTCAATTACAAATACAGATCTCCAAACGGGTGTGAAAGAATTTTTCTCGTTTTAGCCCAATTTAACTACTGGTATCCTAATACTAAGTATGGAATTTATATTTTAACGGCTAATTGAGCAAAAGTTACATTAATTTAGTATGTTTGTTTCACTGATAATGTTATAGCAGACTATACTGGTCTTTTATCTTTTCATTTACTGGTCTGGAATTTCTCTCACATGAACCCCTATACAATGTTAATGCTCACTCCTTACGCGATCCATGTGAAAACACTCGATAAATATTTTGTATGAGCAACTAATACATCATTCTGAGACCTGCTTACCACAGAATTACTGCATTTTGTCTGTTTCACAGAAAGAAAGCAATCGGTAGATATAATGTGAGAACACTAATTAAATGAATTTGCCCTTTTGGAGGGGAAAAGGGCCTAATTGGGGCACTTTTTTAAACCTTTAAAGAACCGAACTCTGAATGGGGTGACTGGAAGAACTGTTTCAGGGGGGATGGCTGCTGTGTCAGCAGAGTCACATACATGTGTGGGATTTTGCAGGGTGTTTCAAAAGCTCTGTAACTGCTCAACAGTTCTGTGTGGATGCTGTTGATTGACCACAGAGAGGTTTTAGTGCAAATACAATGAACATGAGCCAGAGGTAGGTATGTAACAGCCCAGACAGTGGCAGCAATTTTCAAGGTGCTATATATCATGATGGCGTGGCTGCAAGAGCAAAATTCTCATTTATGATTGTTTTTCAAGCCTCCATAATTTTTAGAAGTCAGTTATAGCCTTATGGAAATAATTTATAACCAGAGGTCATGATTGGGAAGCTATGCAGTTATCAGCAGTAAAGCAAGTGCTCCCATCATCCTTGCCAAAAGACTTTTGAAAAGTGACCATCTGAATTTTGAAATAACACACCAGATCCAGAAGCCCAAGAAACAACATACTGAAGAAACTGATACCACTAGAAATAATGGTGGGAGTTATTTCTTCTGTAAAAAGGAAACTTCCTAAGATTACAAATCTCTCTAATACTATTGATTATAAAATAGTTGCAAAGACAAAGGAATGTACTTACGGTGAAATTGTACAGCCAGAGGCATATGCATGGTGGCCTGTATAGCGTATATCGCAGCGTACTATATTGTTGGAGTAATCGGATTCAGGCACCAAATAGCTGGGGTTTACGCTCACCTTAAGGGGAGAAAGCAGAGTGTTGTCTACTTACAGGTTTGAGTTTATTACTGACATTCAAAAGGACATATGCATATGATTTGCTTATTTTAAAAAAAAAAAAAAATCAAACCTCCCCACTCCCAATAACCTTACCTTTAGAATGTAATTTCCAGGTTTTACATCTGTAATATCAATCCATTGGCAATCTATATCAGCATTGTAAGTGTCATAGCAGCCAGGGCTCAGTCCCTTAAAAATTAAGATGGATGTCACAAACTCATTAAGAATAGTACCATTCTAGACATTAGGGACACTCAGACTGAACTTCATTTAACCATCACATTTTACTAAGAAAATTAAGGAAATTAAGCTTATTTTTTCTTGGCATTTATTTGAATATCTGAGCTAGAACTCCTAAGTCTTAACACATCCCTTTTATAGAAAGCACTGTATTACTACAGCATAAGAAACACCTATGCTATTGAAAGTGTGACATACCTGTATTTTATCTGCATTTTATTACCATTTGTTACAGTGCTTCATTTATCTAAGTACAGTTGATGCTTCTATTCACTGTTCTTTATAAAAGGTGAGAATAAAATAAAAACTGACCAAAGACAGGACCTAAATGTCTCTAAATCTCAAGTAATAGCTTCTGAGATCCTTGCTCACCATGCTGGAACCTGTCTCTACCCTTAAGAGTGATGCAACTTTTTCCTATCTTTGTACTCTGCCAAAGTGCTGTCTTTGAATAGTAGGAGTCAAGGGCCATCGTCATGTTGAGCTGTGCACAGAAATGACATCTTTTCAGGCACATAGTGACACAAGAATCTGAGAGACGTGAAAATGTAGGCTTTCTTCCAGATGAGTCTTTTTTTAAAAACTTCTTTGCTGTTAGGAGCATTAAGACTCTCCATGTATGAATATCTGGTGGTTAAAACCCAATGTTTTCAACTGTGGCAAACACAGAATGCTCTAGGCAAAGCTGATCTCTTCTGGCGACACGCAGGGTGCACAAAACGGCACCGAGTCCTGCAGGAATTCCCTCCTGGCCCAGCTGGTGATCAGCTCAGAGTCCTGCATGAATATGCCAAGTCTGAGGCTAGAGGAAAGTTTTACAGTCCAATTACAAACCCCTGAAATATGGGCTTCCAATGGAAAGGCTGACACAGACATGATTCTAGTGACACAAATACTCCAGCTGTAAAATATGTTGCCTAGTTAGATGTCATAGTCTGCAGAAGGAGAAAAGATATTTATAAAGCTTCAAAGCCTCTATGTATTGCAAATCGTTCATTATATTTAAAATTCAAATGTGGACACGTCAGCCAGTGAGGCATAGCTGTCATTTCTCTGTGATAAAATACCTCATAGATTAAAAAGTGCAGAGTAAGGGATACGAGTTTGTAAGTATAACCACATTGAGCTAAACCACAGATCCATCATGCTCATCCAGTGTCCTGTCTCTGACAGTGGTCAGCAGCAAATGCTTGCGGAGAAAAGAACATAAGAAACTGCATGTGTAATGTCCTTTTACTCAGGCACGATCCTTCCACCAGGCATTTAAATGTATTTAAGACATCAGGTACCATCAGATTTTTGTGTTCAGTTGCCTCCATTGTCTTAAATTTTTATGGACCCATGTAGACAATTCTGGTCTCTGAGACATCCTAAGGCAAGGCTTTTAACACTTTATTCAAGTGTCAAAAGAGCACTCCTCTGTTTTAAAGCTGTTGTCTGACAGTTCTTTTGTATAGTCTTAAAGTCTTGTACTGTAGGAAACAGTATGAACAACTTCACCCAAGACCACTCAGGATCTGGCAGTATTTCCAAAGGCAGTAGGCTATGAAGTCTCTTGGTGTGGTAGCCATGCTGCACTGTTGGCCATCCTTGTTCTCCTGACAGTGGTTGTTTTGCTGTTTTTAAGCTTTTCTGTAGTACTTTTGAGAGGTGGAAACCAGAACTCTGTGCAATATTCAAAGGAGTCTGTCATGGACTTGTACAGTATTATAATGGTACATTCCATTATACCATAGCCAGTAGCTATAGGTATTAAAGGAATTTGGCACCTTGCGCCTCATGCAAGGGAGAAAATACAAGCTTAACATTTTGTGGGACCAGACAGGGCCATCACGTGAGCAGTTTGTGGGGTATGTACACTGGAAACGATTTCTGTACTGACTCTGCCTTGAGTTCCCTTTGGCTCACTTGCCCAGTCCTATAACCACAAGAACTTGTGATGTATTTTCATGTAATTCAGTTACCAGTGATGACAGGCTTATGAGTGTCCCCACATTTTAATTAGATACCCACATTTAGCACCACCTGGGCAAATTACAAATTGTAAGTAAATTATAGTCTGCAAGTTGCTATCCTGGCCTCTATGATAGAGAATTTCAGACCTACAAAATAATTTAAAGCATCAGGTGACTGGTAGAAAAAAATATCCAAAGATAAGTTAGAAGGGAAAAATAACCCAACTTGGCTTTCTCCAAACTAACCCTTACCTGCGTATGTGCTGTACATGCGTACCGTCTATAATACCCATAATCACAGGAGGTATCTTCAAGACAGAAGCTCGCTTTGTGTCCTTCGGCAACTTTTCTGTGTGAGCTTGCATCCAACAGGTCATAGTGGCTGAATTCGTCCATGCTGTGATAATGTCTGTGAAACCACAGATGCTTTATTAAAGATGGATCAGATCTCATCAGTAACATTTTTACATGTTCCTATTTGATCCACTTTCTATTAGATCTGGCCAAATTTTATTTATTGCACAGAACTCATGTGTCAGTATATATTCCTATTACTGGACTTTAAATTTTATTTTCATTATTCTAATTTTCAAACACTATGAAAATGCCATCTTCTATAAATAATACATTTAATTTTTTAAGCGAAAGACTCCACAGCATCACTCTTTTTCCAAAATTTCCTGTTTCGGCTCCTTTCCAATAACAATAGCAAATATTAAGTAGTTCATATTTGAATTGTACATCTTATAACTACTTTAGCCAAAGCTACGCTAGGAATGCTTACCTTACATACTATAAATTCCACAGAAGTTTGGTACTTGCTAGCAAAAAAACAACAAATTACTTTCACCTTTCTGTGGTGAAAAAACTAAGTCTGCATAAAGAAATCAGCATCTGTGCTCCGGCAGCGCAGAGCTGACCTTACCTACAGAATCTATATGTCTTGTGAGAACAAATAGGAGCACACAAGCCTCACAAGCACGCATGTCAAGAACACTAAAACCCATCCACGGATGATGATGACTAAGTCTGATGGCTATCTAAACTAATTGCCAGTTGTAGCTCATTTCCAAATGAGCTTCTTCCACTGTCATGGAAATGATCACGAGTAATGCATTTTTTTTTCAGAGGTAATGCATTTTCTGTCCAAGAACTGAATCAACATCTGAGACACTTTGCATCTGGATAGCCATAGCTGCGCTATCGTGGCAGAGTAAGAAACCACTTCTCTACAAATGGAAGATTTCAGCTACTCTCTATCCATTTCGTCCATTTATCACCTATGCAAGCTCCAGGGTTGAGGGGTTTTCTTCAGTGGTGGCAGGTTTTTGTCAGGGGTGGATGTTAACTAAAGCATTTATAGTGGCTTTTTAGATTTGGTTTTAATTATTTTTTGCTCTTTGATCCTTACAAGATTTATAAACTAGTAATATCAGTCTTTTATTTTTTTTTATTTGTCATTCAAAGCTTAAAGCCTCTGGAGCTAATACTCCATTGGCTCCAGGGGCCTTTAGATCAAGACTGCTTTACACATTATATTTTTAATAGAATAGTGCCAAGTTACCAGTGATGTACCAGTAGCAACAGAGTTGTGCTGTAAGGAAGGCAGAAAGTAAGCTTTCTAGTAATTTACAACCAGTCCTGCTATGAAGTAGTGAAAATTGGAACAAAGCTGTGAACTCCTGGCTGCGAATTTTCTGAAAAGATACAACTTTGCAGTAATACCTATTTCTAAAATGTTTAAAATGTTCTACTACATTTGCCTTGATTGTTTTCTAGTAATTTTGCTATTTCTAGAGCAATACTGCTACCTGAAGCTATCATGATATAAGGATATTGATAATGGGATCAGTCAACCCCAGTATCTTCTCTTTTCTGTGTTAACCAGACCATCCCTTGTCTTGACCTTGAAATTCCAGTCAGAAGTATAGATCAATGTTTGCGATAAAGTATCATAGGGAACATACCATTAATGTACATTTTTGGGTTTCCATTTTAACACGATTGGAACTTTTATTTACTGGTTCCACTGAACCACAACTGGACTATAACCTATGTAAGCTGCACTTGAACGGAGAATGTGCAACTGCCAAAACTGATTTGAGATTTGAGTTTGTAGTGAATTTATACTTATAGGAGTTTTATAGTCATAGGTAAGCTTCACATCCATTTTGGTTTCATGTGACTATACAGAAAGTAATTACCAATACCATAAAATTAATCAGACAGTAAAAGGCTAAAGTTTCCCCATGCCTTCCCCACGCATCACTGCAGTCTTATAAAATGTCACTTTGTAAGTGACAATTTGCTAGTGAAGAAGGTAACAAGCAAGTACTATACTGAGGACTTCACTCACTGGTGACAGCTGTGCCACTCCCATGAATAACGGGGTCTGCTGGGCAGGAAGTCTGATGTGCCTTGATTTTTCACTCTTTGGGGGAATCTCAGGAGCACCCGATTGTCATAGTCTCTAACATCTGCTCGATAAGCTGAACTGTAATAATGCAAAACACAGCCATAAGTGCATGCAATAAACACTTTAAAAAAGCACCCTTTACATTGCCCCAGATGTAACTGGAAGCACAGATGTTTTCAGGGCCCTTAAAAGCTCACGAACCAGAGAGAAGCAAGTTTTCCACATGGTGTGTTCAGGAGTCCCTGCTGTCAGTCCAAGACCAGAGTAAGACTCTGATCTGCTTCTAGTATTAAAATATTAAACAGGAATTTGACCACTGACTCTCTGCCTCTGTCTCTGAAGCAGATCACCACTGAGCTGTAAAATTACTCTGGTACCACAAATACAAAAATACAATTCCAATGGTTGTTAACCAAAATAACTCACCATGTGTGTAAGATCGTATAACAGATGTTTGCTTCTGTTGTAAAATATATTAGCAAATACATGCCTCAGGTTACACCTCCCGATTTCACATAGCTATTATCTACACTCTTAAATACTGGAACATTTTAATCAATTCATAGAAAGAACATTTCAATTTTCAAATGTTCACTGTAAATTCAGCATAAAAAGCACCGATTCTTATGCCATGTTTTCTATTTCCAGCAAGTGAAGTAAGAGCATGACCCTGGAAACAATCTGACATCAATTAATGCTGATGGTAAATAAATATATCTGTTTTGCACAATAAGGTATCAAATGGTTAAAATGGTTAAAAACAGACATGTTGATTTCTTTCCAAACAAAACAGGAAAAATCTCTCTTTGCCAACTGGACAGGACCTAACTTCATAGCAAAGTTGTTATTTCAACCCAGTGAAAGACTCTGAAACACTTTTCAGGGAGATTTTAGTCTTAAGAGACATTACAAGGCATAGGCCCAGAAGCAATTAGCGTGTTATAATTTTAATAGTAACTTATGCTAGCTGAGAATAGGAGGGCGTTTTAAATGGAACAGAATGTGATCTGGTTGGGTTAGAGGATGGAGATGACAGTCACCAGACCCAAGTGAAGGGTTTGGGTGACTCCTTTCTGCAAAATTCAGGTATGTTCGAATGAGCCTGAAAACAGAAATGTGCAGTGTAAGTTTTCACAAAAACATACGTTCTTCAAAGCATCTGCAGTTTGTCTCTGCAACTGCAGTGACGTTTTCTCATGTGCACACCCTACCATCTGCCACTGGCTTAGGAAGGTTACAGCATGGGCCACTTCCTCGGTCCCCCCAGCCTCACTTTTCTCCACTCTCACCATGTCCTCAAGTACTCTGTGGTGGGTGCAGGAGCAGAAGAACCCACAGTGAACAGCCAAAAGCCAGGGTGATGCCTACCTTGCCAGGCAGTTCTCCTCAGCAGCACACCTCAGGTTATACATGGACATCCTCTGGACGTATGTTGACGCCTGGATGTAATAGGGATCCGGGACTAAGTCAGGGAGACCTGCAGTTCATCAAACCAACCACATAACAGCAAGATCAAACCAGGACACGTCTGCAAATTCCTGGCTTCCATCCCAAGCGTTAGGAGCCCTCATTTTGTTACAGACCCCTGCCCGCCATC
>VXBZ01013330.1:50871-63812 GCA_013399135.1 Heliornis fulica | reverse complement strand
AGAGAGCTTGCTGTGTAATCTCCTCACAGCCCAGATTATGTGAAGAACTGCAAGAAACAGAGCTAGTGCTGGAAAAATGGAAGGTGACCGAGTTTACTGGCAAGAGCCTCCAAAAAGATCGGTTTTGGGGCTTTGTCTCTGGAGATGATGCTGTGGATTTTCCATGGCAAGGGAGGAATTCCTACTCCTGCAGTCAGACAGGTGTTTATGCACACTCACTCTGTTCCTGTGTCTCAGGGGACACTGTGGCAGATGGAAAATGATCTTTGTTAATCCTGGAAAATGGGGAATACCTTGAAAAAATGTCAGGTTGCTTATTGAAGGAAAAAAAAATAAATGGGTATTTTAATTATGTTTAGAATGTGTTACAGGTACAGCTTAGACCAATTTCAAATTCTGGCTCTTGTTTGGAGCTGGATCATCATCGTTTTGCTTCAGTTCCTAAGGTTTAGTTGCACTGTCAGTGTTCCCATGGCATAAAAAGTGTGAAAAAAACTAATGAAATCTGATGAATCTAGAGCAATTGTAGGGAAATCTTTTTGTGGCTTGTTTTTTCCCTGGCTGGAGTGAAGGATGGGGCAAGAGGAGAAGTCTCATTGTAGCTCCTTCAAAACTGCTAGATTATTTAGTTTTGAAACCTGTTGCTAATTGTTTGTATGTTAACTAGAATAATTCCTTATTCAGTCTGAGAATGGAGGTGTGGCAGCTGGAAGGTTTGCATCTTTGCTTTTGTTACCAAGAATGGTGATCAAAGCCTGTAAGAATAAATTGGTGACACCTGATACAGAGGATTTTCCTCTTTCAAGCAGGTTAATTGTCAGCTGTGAAGTTCCTTTCTGAGACAAATGTGAGCTGGAAAAGTAAACCTGTAAAACTTTGCACTTGTAGGAATCACAGAATGTCAGGAGTTGGAGGGGACCTCGAAAGATCATCTGGTCCAACCCCCTGCCTGAGCAGGATCACCTGGATTAGATCACACAGGAACGTGTCCAGATTGGTCTGGAATGTCTCCAGAGAAGGAGACTCCACAACCTCTCTGGGCAGCCTGGCCCAGAGCTCTGTTACCCTCACAGGGAAAAAGTTCTTCCTTAGATTAAGATGGAACTTTCTATGTTCCAGTTTGGAACCATTGCCCCTTGTCCTATCACTGTCCATCACTGAGAAGAGCCTGGATCCATCCTCCTGTCACTCACCCTTTACATATGGATGCATAAGTTTTTTGTGGAAGTGTGTGTAACCCAGGGTATATTGGTACAGATATATTTAATAAGGACAAATAAGTCATATTTGGATGTAAAACTCCTGTGGAAGTGTGTTATAACACAGAGTGAGTTGTGATTATGACTAGCAGGAATATGGCGTGTCTCCTTAGAGGTGCTGATGTTTGTAATTTCTGTTACCATGTTTATAAGCAAAGAATCCCACCAAAGTGTCCATGGCAGTGGCTTTCCAGGTTCATGAGGAGTAGAAGCAAGAACAGAGCCAACACCCTCTTCTATCTCTCAAATTTTAGCTTGAATAAACTAAAAAGGTGTGTTCCTCATGGAATCATAGTCCCATCAAAGCTGGAAAAGACTTTCATGCAGTCCAGTCATGATGAACACTACCCAGTTGGACTTGATCTTCAAGGTCTTTTCCAATCATGATGACTATATTTGTATTTTTATATTCTATGGGCATGTTATTTGTCCAGTATAGTGATCTGACTCCGGATCTGGTCCGGGTTCTGAAATGCCACCATCTGCTCTAGGCCAGCTCACGCAATGGAAGCACATGTGCCTCTGGTGGTGAAGTGACTGAGGTCTAGACAAGACCAACTAAGGCTGAAATCTTTCTAGATGACTGAACAAATTAACTGTTGGGTGCACAGACTGGCCTGCAGCAGGTGTAAAATGACATTATGCTCAGCCTTTGTGGGAGAACTGCAAGGAGAGTAGCTTTGAGTTGCAATTAGGAGGAGAATAAATCAAAATGTTTGATTTTGAGAGAAAAGCTAGAGGCAGGTTGTGCAGGGAGCGTGGTCATCTTGCTTATTTCCTATCTGTGCCTGCACTGCAGTGAGAGGTGTAATTACAGCAGGCAGAGCCTTACCTGAGCGGGCTGTATCTGACTGAGCTCAACACTGATGCCTTACAGCCATGCTAGTATTGGCTTAGGATAGCAGGGGAGCTTCCAAGAGAGAAATTCTGGCCTTTTTAGTGGAAATAAGACTAAAAGTGGGACAATGGGGGTATTAAAAATGCAAACTAATACTCTTTAAAGTCATACTAATACTCTTTAACAGTCATTAGGCTCGAGCTGCCTCCTTAGATGGATATTTCATGTGCATGTGTTATCCCTGATATGGCTTAATAATCACACTGTTCATGTGGTCGCTGTTAGAAATGTTCTGAAATTCTCAGAGAATATTAAATTCCTAAAGGATGAGTTGGAAATGATGGTGTTTCTCCTTTGGCCTTACCATGGTAGATAGGCTAAGTCTGTAGGACCAGCTTATAAACCCAGGACAGGGCTTTTTATTTGCTGTCCTTAAAAATCCCACCCCAAACACCCCCACAATGCCCTGCAAAAGAACTGCTTTATTTTGCATGGACTTGAGACATATGCTTATGAAACAAACTGCTGGTTATGCAATAAAAAAAAGAAAAAGAAAAAGGACCTAGCAGAGCACTAAATATTCCTGTACACAAGAACAATGTTTTCTTGCTCTCTTCCTTTTCCATGGTAGATTCTTTTAATTGGAAAAAGTAAGCTATTAAACAGACATGGTTGTTTTGATTACTGAAAATATTCCCAATGTTTTATGCATGCAAGTTGATTGCAAATGTATCATGACTAATTTATTCCTCAATTAATGTTAGTCCATTAACTAAAATATTTTTCTACTTGGACATATATTTTTTTTTTTTAGTTAGTAAACTACCTCTGGTTCCACGTAGCTGTATTTCAGTCTCTGCACTGAAATGCCCTTTGCAGAATAAAGAGGCTTTGTCAGATTTATCTTGGTGGAACTCCACTGCTGTTGGCTACATCTGACTGCTAACCACACTTTACCAAATGGGACCGACTCTACAGTGATGAAAATGAATATATTCTTTGTGCTCTTTTTACCAGTGCCTATGGCAGATAGGTGGAAAGCCAGCTCTTACTTCCAAAACAGTGCAGAATGGGATTTTTAATCCCATTTTAATCCACATTGGCTGTATACTGCATTTAAGGAAGCTTCTCTCTTACTTTTTCAGGTGATTTCTAATACCAAAGCATCACAAATTGTGCAGTTAACAGGTTATGAGGAAATCTGTATGCAAGGATGATATGGTACCTTCATATCTCTGATTTATGGTATGTTTAGCAGTAGTAACATATATAACATCTCACTGGGGAATAGCAGAAGATGGTTAGCTTCTGTTGTAAAGCCTGTTATACTCAAATATAATGGGGTGGAAGTATTGGGACTGGAGGGGGCAACATGTTGCATTTAGGCCTTTTACATCATCTTTTATGAAGAAGTTTGTCTTTACCTTTTTAAGCTATCAACTGATTTCCTTTTGTGTATAGGACAGGGTGCAGGACCTTACAAACAATGTATTTTTGGTTACACAGAGTGAAACTTAACATGTCAGAGGTACAGCACAATGGTACCGTGGCACTGGGAAAGCTATCAAGAAGTGAATTAAAAGCAGAAGGAAACCCAGGGGATTTCTGGTGGAACCTTTTCACCACAGAGGACAGAATAATAGCATTGATGTTAATGAGGGATGCTGGTAACCCTGATGTGGATGCTTGCTCTCAGGTGGGGAGTGGAAGGCTTTAAGATAAGGGAAATTCAGGTGAGCAACCAGACTGCTGCTCTTGGCTAGATCTCTCCTCTACTTTATCTGAAAATGTACAGTTTGTCCCTTCTTATTATTTTTCCCTTGAAAAGGGATTCAAACAGCATTACTGTTACGTGGCCTGACTTGATTGAAGAGAGATAGACAGCAAAATCTTTGAGCAGCTCCTTTTCAAAGAGTCAGCTCTCAGTCCAGAACTATGCATAATAGAGGCTACTACACTGAACTACCTCATTTTCCTCCTAAAGTGGATGTTTCCATGCCACAAAGAGAACAGTCTAGAACATTACTAGCTGCCATCTCTGACAGGAGTAAATACCAGATGTAAATACCTTTGATGGTCCTTGCAGATGTTTAACTCTGTAGTAGTCTGTGTAATGCCTTGTTAAATAGCTCACTGGATTTTTATATTTCCTCACATAGCTAATTAGCTCTCTTCTTTTTTTTTTTTTAAGAAGTAAATATGTACCTCTTCATACCTGTAAGTAAAAAGTGGAAGACAAAAAGTATAGGGTTTAGAAATGACACGATTTGCTAGCAAAACCCACCAGGTGTTTAAAACCACAGGATCATAATTTCAGAAATTAATGCCATGGAAGGAACATCATTATCTAAAGGCCTTCAATTTTTTGTTTCTTATTGTATTTTTATTAGTGAAGATAAAAGTGGGATGAATCTCTTCTATACAAATTGTACTACTCATAGTACATCTTGATATAACATTTAACCAAAACTTGTGTCTTCAGTTCTTTAAAGAGCCACAGACATAAATTATGGCCTTTTCTAAGCTTATCATGGAGCACTTCCATTGTGTCAGACCATATAAAGAAAGAATTTTCTATGAGGACCTGAAAATGTAGGTGGGGGAAGGAATATTAAAGCTGCTTTATAAAGCTTTATGCTGTGGTCTGATTGTTTCCCTTAAGACTTTCCATGTGTTCTTTCCTTCACCCTCTTAAGTGCATGAATGAGCCCAGTGACTCTTGCAGGTTAAAGGTGTTGTCAGCACAGGTCAGAGGTGTCCTGGTGAAGGTTTGTGTCACTGAGTAGAGGTACTCAGCGGTTACAAGGAGTATAAGGATGAGAGTGCCAAAAGACTTGGTCCATATTACTTTTTAGAATCTATTTGCTTGCATTGCATGTTCTTTGGTTCTCTTTTCCAACCCTCTGCCTAAGTCTTCTTTGTTCTAGTCACTAATAAAAACTCACAGGACACTTTACTTACTGGATGAATGATTTAGAGGAGAAAAAAATGCTTATTTTCATGGTTATCATATTTATAATTTCTGTGACTTTACCACTTAAGAGGAAGGGACAAGCAGAACAACTTAAAACACAGCAACAAACCCTTCAGCAACCTACAAAAGCCCCAATCCCTGTTCTTTGAAAGGCTTTGCACTCCTCTGTGAGGTTTTACACCCTGCACTCCTGGGTGTTAGTACGTATGCTGAGTGTGTCTGGGTGCACTAGAAAGGTGACAGCGGCCCAGGTTCCTGTCTGTCTGTCTGTCTCTTTCCATTCTGCATCACATTCAGAACAAACATCTTTTTTTTTTTTTTTTCTTCTGTCACATAGGAGTTTCCTCACAGCTCTTTGAAGAGCCAGGTGGAGGTTTGAAGCTTGTGAGCAACATGCCTACTCTACCACAGCAATGAGCCCTAAACAAACTAGAAATAGGGCATTCTGCTGTAGCTGACCCCATAAACTGAAGTAATTGATTGTGCCTTGCCTTGATAGTTCTTAGGGGCTCCAAAGCCTGATTATAATCCCAGGATCTCCTGAGCTGAAGGGACCCATCAGGCCCATGGAGTCCAACTCCTGCTCCACACAGGACCAGCCCAGTCACAGCAGGGGACTGAGCGCATCGTCCAGACGCTGCTTGACCTCAGCCCAGCTTGGTGCTGGGACCACTGCCCTGGGGAGCCTGTCCCAGTGCCTGACCCCCCCTCTCAGGGCAGAACCTCTTCCTGACACCCAGCCTGACCCTCCCCTGTCCCAACTTCATGCTGTTCCCTCGGGTTCTGTCCCTGGTCTCCACAGAGAGGAGATCGGTGCCTGCCCCTCTGCGTGTAATTGATCCTACACAACTGATGTCATACTGTGCTAGCACTCCATGCAGGCCGGGGCAGCTCATGTCCCTCTGGTACAGTAGCACAGATGAACAGAAGCTGCTGGATGAGTCACTGTCAAGAGACAGGAGCCCCAAAAACATGAGGGAGGAAGCCTCTAGGAAAATAATTGCTGGTTAATTAGATAATTAAGATAAAAGAGCTACAGTAACAATGCCATCCCTAACTAGGTGCATACTTAATAATTAACAAAGCTACACTCAAAGAGGAGACTGAAGGAAGGCAATGCAGGCTGTTGCAGCAACAGGGTGTCAATGGAGGAGCTGCTGTGTTTCTGTCTTTGCTGTAGACTTTCCATGTGTTGAAGTCTTGCTGATCCTCCATGGAGCCATAGGGTTTTGCTCTGTAAAGGAGGCTGCTAGTTTTTGTTTGGGTTTTTTTACCAGACAAAATGATTGTACAAGGCCTTGATGGGTGTTTGTTAAAGAAAAATAAAATCAGATTGTAAGCTAGGAGGATTTCTGTTTACTGCTTTATGACATCACAAAATAAATGGATTAATAATGTTAAACAATAAAAGATTGGGTAGGCAGTCTTGTTCTGGAGAAATGTTGGAAACAATAAGAAAATTCAATCTTTCTTTGACAATCACCTCTGAAAGCAGCTTGTTGTGCCTGAGTTTTCCAAGGTGCTGAGAACTTGATGCAGAATCATAGAATCCTAGAATGTGTCAGGTTGGAAGGGACCTTCAGAGGCCATCTAGTCCAACCCCCTGCATTGAGCAGGGACATCTCCACTAGATTAGGTTGCTCAAGGCCCCATCAAGCCTGACCTTGAATGTCTCCAGGGATGGGGCCTCGGCCACCTCTCTGGGCAACCTGGGCCAGTGGTCTACAACCCTCAGAGTGAAGAACTTTTTCCTAATATCAATCTAAATCTCCCCTTTTCTAGTTTAAAACCATCACCCCCTGTCCAAGTGCTCTGTGCCCTTGGGCACATGTAATGTTGGAAGTGCTGTGATATCCATAGCCTCAGGGCTGAGCTGTACAATGAATGTCAGATGTGATCATGGTTTTCTCGCTTCATTAAATGTGTAGGGATTTTCTCCTCTCCTGAAATGTATATCTGCATTGGCCTTTTAGGTTAATGTATGCAAAATGGACATAGTATATGTTTACAGCTGACTTCTATGAACAATCTTCCATGCTACTGCCAAGACAGCCCAACCCATTTGGGTTAGAAAACATAAATATCTGATGCTCTAGGAGCAGGGAAATCACATAACTTAAGCTTCCACTGCACTGAAATGTCAAATGGAACTTATTTGTGCAAAAGCTTAGTCCTAGAGTTTGATCGTGGTTCTAAATGGATTAAACTCTTTTACCTATTAAATCTCCAATATATTTCTCTTTGCTAAAAGGCAGTTACTAAAGATAGTGTTAAAATGCTAATGTGAATCTGACATCAGGTGGGTTTTTTTTTTAACTTCTTGCCATTCTGCTCATGTGCTTCGCAGTCAATATTACTGCAGCTGCCTCTTCTCATTGAGTGCAGGTATCTTAAAAGGAAACACAGTTCAGAGGGAAATCGCCCTTGGGACACAGATTACTGAATCAGAGCCTGGAAGAATTAGAAATGGAAGGTGAAAATGCAAAAAAAAATCCACCCCAAACCCTCAAAACTTAGGGTAGGTGAGGACTGGATGATTGTATGCTCCTCCAGGAGGGGAGGACTTGCAGACCTGCTTGCTGCCCATGTCACAGAGAGAGAAGGTATGTGCCTTAATGGCCCAGTTTCCAGAAATAGAAGCTCTTTACTGAATGCACATGGCTGCAGATGCTAAACTGGGTACATAGGTGGAGGTTTGCCAGTGCATAGCCATTGAGATCCTTACCCTAATATCTATCAGGCATTCATTGTCATGGCAGGGGTCTGCAGGCTGACTTCAGGGAAATTAAGTGGAAAAATCTCCTGATCACAGGCAATTACACATCAGATTTAATTTTTTTAAAAAAATTTGCCTTGAAGCAGCAAAATATGATGGTACTCCTTTTGCCTTTTTCTTATTTCCAGAAATAAGATAAACAAGAAGTACCTGCATATATATGACTCTATCTCACATGTTTTAAGTTCTTTTCTTGCTTCTTTTTCCTCCTCTGAGCGCAGGCTGTGTACAAGGAAAATTGTGTTGCAACGAGTGTGTCTGTTGCAATAAATAGTGTCTTTAGTGATGAGGTTGAGAACAAATGTGGCAAATGTTTGTCTTTCCACCTGAATGAACTTGTCTTGTTGTTTTTAAAATTGTAATTTTGTATGATCTTTTATCTTCTGGCAGCTATTGATGCGAATAAGAGATGAAGCTGTGAAAACTAGTGTAGTGTCTGGCACCAGAAATCAGGGGAGTAACTACCTTTAGCACCATAAAATTATTTAATTCTACATGCCAGTTGCTTTCCTTTCAAACTGGGTGCTTGCCTGTGGACGTGGAGAATCACAACACCAAGTCTGAGTCTGCTTGCTGCTTCTAGAACATGGTAAATGAACGCAATGCTACTGTGAATATTTGCACGGAAGCACGTGCTTGCATTTAGGGTTCCTGCCAGCAGAACTATGCTTCAAGGAAGGTACTCCCTTTCCACTCAAACTTTATTCCAAGCTGGCTGTTGTAATGCCTGGTGATGGTTTTCAGAGGCCAGGTTGGTGGGAGAGATGCTTGTCAGCAGGGAGCAGTGCGTTGGCGTGAGTAGCTTACTCAAAGCAGGTCAGCGTTCTCACTGCTGGGGCCCTGGGAGCGTTAGATTTCTGATCAAATCTAACCATAACCCTCACTGAGCCGGGCACAAGTAACTCAACAGGCATGGCCTGAGTGGAAAATTTTCTCACAGTGGGTTTATCTTGAGAAATTTTTCATTTTGATGATGTTTGGGGCTTCTCCGCTGCTTGGCTTGGGGTGAGGCAAAGCGTAGGCCGCAGCAAGAGCTCGGCTGTGTTTGGGCAAGGCCTGCAAGGTTCACTGTGTGTGCTCAGCCAGGGCATATGTGGTGAGAAAGGCTTGAGTCTACTTGTAGTAAGGCTGAAGAAAGGCTGCCACATAGTTAATGTCATTCTTTTCACACTAAGCAGTCCTTGAGAGAAACCAGGGGAGCTGAACACGGTTCCTTTTCTAGGTTAATTTTACCTCCAGTTCCATCGTAACATGTTGAATTTTGGTGATTTTGTCAGGTTAGTAAAACATCCACTCTAATATACTGTCTGACCTTGTGTAGAGAAGTGTGTATGTTCAGATGTCTGTGTCTGACAGGCACTTTCCTGGGTGTCTGTACTTGGGATTTTCTAAGGTTTGGAATGTAATGTTCTGGGTTCGGATGGGTTGGTTTTTTCTTCTCTTACTCTGTGGCTGTGTGATCTCAGTTGGAGCCTGTGATGTGGATTAAATGTGCAGCATGAACCAAGGGACAGCAAGTGAGAAAACTGATGACCTTCACATTATTTTCTGATAATTAAAGCTGTGATCTAATTAACCCTTACTGCCATCCCATGATTCTGAAAAAAACCCTTTCTTAGTAGAGTTCCCTTGCTTAATCATAATTGCAGCGAAGTAGATAACTCTGGGCTAGGATGCTTTTAAAGCTCATTCACTGTAGTACTGCTATATGAGATCATCTCATTACCTCTATTTTTGATGCTATTTTTATGTATTTGTCATTTTAAATGTACACTGTGATTACACACTCACTTTAGAAATAGAAAGGAGTTTAAGTCCTCTGAAATTTGCTTTGCTTAGGAAGAGTGGGGTTTAGTGTTGAAAATAAGATGAAGGCAGGGAGAATTTAGGACACACTCTTCATGAAATTGGCTTAGAACAACTGATCTTACTAATGGAATCTTCTCTTGCTTTACTTCTTCTCCTACAACTGCCAGGATTTAAAATGACGCTGTTCTTACTGAGTCCGCTCTTGTCTTCCCCTATTTTCTGTGTTTTTCGAGGTATTAAAGGGGCAAGGAAGGGATTCAACTTTAAAGACAGCCTTTATTCAGAAGGCAGCACTCTGTTTTCTAACTTAGTATGCCTTGCCAGAATCCTTCTTAGCTAAATTCTGAAGTGCCAGCTGTTGATTTGGTGTCAGCAGTCAGGAAAATGACTCAGAGTAAATCAACACCAGTGATATTTTATACATCCCTACATTTGATTATTAAACAGCAGAAAATTTTCTAAAACTGCCCCAAAGAGTGAGAATGTCATTACTTGCAGTATTTAACATACCCAGAGAAGCGTTTCACCATGTACACAGCGGTGAAATACACAAATATATATGATGATTATTATCACTTCATGGTACGTTTCTACTTCCCTGCTAACAGTAAGGAGAGCAGAAGAGTTTCAATAGCTGGGTAAAGTCAAATCAGCTCAATGAAATGCAGAGCAGTGATACATTTGAGGAATGTAAGGAAATTGATTCTGCAGCCTTTTTTTTTTTTTTCAGTCCAGTAATACCAGAAGGGACCTAAAAGACCCTAATTGGCATGACCCGCATTGAGCAGAGCTTTTCAAGGCACGCTTTGTTTCAGGCCTGAGAGTTTATTTCCATAGTTCTCCTTGACTAGATGGACTGCCTCCAGGGAAGAGTGGCAGCCCAGGCTAAACATGTTCTACTATTCCTCCTGATGCTTCTCATGTGGACTGGTGTGGATACCCTGATGTGAAGGGATTAGCGTTAACATTTTGGCTAATGGGCTCTGCACAGCTGGGTCTTCTTTTTGACTAAACCTTGTGGGACTGAGTTTCTTATGATGAAGGTACAATAGCATAGGACATGTAGAATCATAGAATGATTAGAGTTGGAAGGGACTCCCAGAGGTCATCTAGTCCAACCTCTCTGCAAGAAGCAGGGACACCCCCAACTAGATCAGGTTGCTCAGGGCCTCATCCAACCTGGCCTTGAACGTCTCCAGGGATCCAGGGGCATCCACCACCTCCCTGGGCAACCTGTTCCAGTGCTCCACCACTCTCACAGCAAAGAACTTTTTCCTAATCTCCAATCTAAATCTCCCTCCCTCTATTTTGAAACCATCACCCCTTGTCCTGTCACAACAGGCCCTACTGAACAGCCTCTCCCCATCTTTCTTGTAGGAAAGAAGGTTCAGTGAAGGTACAGTAGCCTTAAAGAACTATACGATGCCAACCACTTAAATACAGTTCTGGAGACTTCAGTGATTGCATCTGGACTCACAAGAGTCTTTATTCTACTGAGGGGGGTGCAATAGTCCACTCCCTATGAGACTGACTGACGGATCCCAGTATTTATGTATTTTATTTGGCCATCCCCAAGTTCCTGAGAAAATGAAGGAATCTTAAAATAGTGTGATGTTCACATACATATAGATGGTTCTTTCCTGAGAGGGTAATGGGGCACTGGGACAGGCTCCCCAGGGCAGTGGTCCCAGCCCCCAGCTGGGCTGAGGTCAAACAGCGTCTGGACGATGCGCTCAGTCCCCTGCTGTGACTGGGCTGGTCCTGTGTGGAGCCAGGAGTTGGACTCCATGGGCCTGATGGGTCCCTTCCAGCTCAGGAGATTCTGGGATTATCTTTTGTGCATTTTGTATAATTTCTAATAAGGATTTTCCCCAGACTGAAATATGATATGATTTAAGGCATTTTAGGTTTGTCAAGAGCAAACCAAATTCTCCACATCATTGTCTGTATTAATGAGCATCATCTGCTATGCTTCTAAAACACTTCAACTCTAAAAAAATAATGAAAGAAACTCAAGACTTTAACTCAGTGTCCTTATTACTTCATTAATTTTCATTATTTTTTCAGTGGGGTAGTACTGCTCTGAGTATATGGATGTGATAAAAATTTGAGAGGTTTGGTTAAGAGACACTGGAAAACATTTTGGTTGGTTAATGAAACCACACAGAAGAGATTTTAACAATCTAGCAATTTACTCGTAGGGTGAGCTCCTAGTTGGGAGTAACTGCAATGTGTATTACTGCAATTGTAACTTGCAGTCTTTATTTGGAAATTACAGATCATACAGTGCTTTCAGAACATTAAAATACTCTTGTCCTGCTTCTCTTACCAGCCTGAAATGTGCTCTCAGATATTACAACTGAGGCAAACTCAGTGCTAGAAGCGTGCAGTCAACCTAAAATGTACTCAAGCTAAAACCACTCATGTCAGAGATATGTGCCCCTGTTTTGGTGATGCACTAGAGAACAGCTTCTCTGTCCTCCATTCTTGTGAGATAAGAGACAGTGACTAATACCCAGCTTGGGCAAGGAACAAGATATCTGCTTAAATCTAAGCAGATGAATAGTTTCACTGAAATCAGGAGTAGCTGAAAAGAAATTGAGTTTAGCTCTAAGTGATTTACTTCTTTTTCTATTAAATATATTGTCTATTCATAATGCAATTTTGGAACATCGTTTGCTTGAACTTTGAAGTTATTAAAGCTGCAGTTGCTTTATGGGTGTAGATTTATATGCCTAATAGATCAAGATGCTTTTGATGCTGTGTCTTAGCTGTTGGAGAGAACTTCAGAAGGTGAGTTGTGTGCATATCATCATACTGCATCTAGGATCTTTCCTTGATAGGAAAGCTGTGAGCCTTTGGGCAAGAAGAGGTGTTTTGGTCTCCTCACCAGGCCATATATTCAAGAGAACATCTTAGAGAGGTGTGCTTGCCAAAGTATTTGGCCATAATGTCTGCTAATAACTCCAAAGACTTGATTTTTGCTGCTGTGAAAGTTCTGCCAGTGCTGTCGTGAATATAGTTCATTGTTTTTCCTAATTTTTCATTTTCCTAACATCATCTTCTAAATATCAGCACAGGAGTCAATTTTTTTTGTCACGAGTGGCGTCCCTCAGGGGTCCGTGTTGGGCCCGGCCCTATTCAACATCTTTGTGGGTGCCATGGCCAGTGGGATGGAGTGCACCCTCAGCAAGTTCACGATGACACCAAACTGTGTGGTGCTGTCGACACGCTGGGGGGGAGGGATGCCATCCAGAGGGACCTGGACAGGCTGGAGAGGTGGGC
>VXBZ01013330.1:0-40177 GCA_013399135.1 Heliornis fulica | reverse complement strand
GAGACTCCTTAACCTCTTTGGGCAGCCTGTCCCAGGGCTTTGTCCCCTCAAAGTGATGTTGGTTTTTCTCACATTCAGAATGAAATTCCTGTGTTTCACAGAATCACAGAATGTCAGGAGTTGGAAGGGACCTTGAAAAATCATCTAGTCCAACCCCCTGCCTGAGCAGGATCATCTAGAGTAGATCACACAGGAACGTGTCCAGATTGGTCTTGAATGTCTCCAGACAAGGAGACTCCACAACCTCTCTGGTTTCAATTTGTGCCTGTTGCCCATTTTCCTGTTCCTGGGTACCACAGCAAAAGCTCTGGCCTCATGCTCCTGACACCTGACCTGTAGATATTTATAAGCATTGATGAGATTTCCCTTGCTCAGTCTCCTCCAGCTAAACTGATCCAGCGCTTTCAGCATCTCTTGAGATGGGCCCATTTGCTGGTCATGGGGAACTTGTTGTCTGCAAGGACTCCCAGGTCCTTCTCATCAGACCTGCTTCCTAGCAGGTCAACCCCTAACCTGTACTGGTGCCTGGGGGTATTCCTCCAAGGTGCAGGACCCTGCACTTGATCATGATGTATAATTTTGGGGAAGAGATTCTCAGGGAGTGTTAGTTATTGTGTCTGGCTGGATTTCATCTGACAAGAACCGCTTTCTGCATGTTGGCCATCTAGAATTTTCCAAGTATTCTGTGTGCTATTTCAATGATTCCCAAGCTCCTTCCTCCAAAAATCTCAAAGTTGGCTTAAATGTGCAAATGTGGCATCTCTTCAGAACCAGGACATCACATGCTGCAGAAATACAGAATATTCTAGAAAACATTTGGACATTTATGTAGACGAGTCCTTTGCTCTGCCAGTCTTTCAGCTTGTTATATTAAATAAAGACATTCAGTGAGTTCATCTCTCACCACACGACTTGCAGTATGAATTTATTTGTGTTTCTTAATAAAAAATAATGTTAAGCCAATCTTAATGTGCAGCTTGTTAGCAATGTGACAGTTGCCACTAATTATCTGATACAAAGGCAGCACTAGATTTATGCTTGTTGATGCAAGATGTTAACTGGGGGTTAAGGCAGTGTCATTTCATACAGTTCAATTAGTGGTTTGTTGATGTTAGGAAATAATTGAAGCAATTTGAAGGTCACTTTTAATGGTCAGTTGTTGTGTCTTTACTCGTTCCTTGACTATAATTTGACATAATTTTCTGAAACAACACAATATCTTTAGATTACAGTGATTGTTCTTATTATCACTATTGTCCAGTTAGTTTTTTTTTCCTTAGACATCTTAAATGCCCCAGTTTTCATTTGAGTCTTCTGTTGCTTTACTCATTTCTGCTTTAATTTTTCTCTCCCTCTGTTTAACCTTCTTTTCTAAAATCTTTTTTGAATATCACTCCTTATTTATGACTTGGCCTTGGCCTAAATTCCACACAGTTCCCTTGGCATTCAGAAAAGACCCTACTTGTGAGTTTTGGTCTGTTGTGTTGTTCCCACAAAGCCTCGAGAGAGTTGCACATACATCACTGCTATGTGTTTGCTTACAGGACCCTGTGACTGCATTCCAACTTCATCCCAACACCAAATTCAGGTCTTTTTCCTAGAGAATCCTGCAGGAGCAGCTAGGAATTGGGACATCATCCCAATGAATGTTCTTCCTGTTGCTTTTTTGGAAATTCAAAGACAGAATGTCTTAGCTTCTTGCAGTTTAGTTTAGTGCTATTTCCAAGACCTTGGAGGAGTTAAAAGGACCTTGATCATTATCTTCAGTGGCAATTAGAGACCTTGTTGGTATAATTTCCAACAGCTCTGGCAGTGCAATCCTGAGGAGACTTCAGTTGGTGGCTTCCATCTGGACAAGGGTCCAGACCCCTCAATGAATGAGAATCATCTAATTTCTTTTTTTTTTTTTTGAGTGCCAGGTAAAGGGAAAAAAAGGGGTTATTTAGGAGGAACTGGTGAAATGTGGGTACCTAACCTCAAATGTGTAACTCTGAAAACCCTAAATTTGGGTAGTGACTGATCCTGGAAGTGCAAAATCTGTACAGGAGCTCCAGCGGTAGTGTCACCTCTGTTTTATCTGTGAGAACATTCTAGCATATGTTTTTCCTTTCTCTGATTATCTCAAAGACTGCAAAATCTGAATGCAAATCAAAGCTTGGATTAGTCCTCATCAGGCAGTGGCTGCTTGTTCTCAATCCATTGTACTTCTTATCTCATGATTGTGCTTTTAGGCTTATTAAATCCATGAACAGGCATAAGTTGTGATAATATAGCTGCAAAACTATGGAGAAAAGAGAAATGAGTTCATGAAAACACCCTGTCATTCAATAACTCATTTCCCATCTTGGCAGACAAAAGCAATCCCACTCCCATATGTTGCATCTATATAAAGCTTCTGCAGGGTTTTGCACCTCAAGATTTAGTGAAGCTTCACAGGTGCAGAAGAGCTCCCCAGCCTAGCAGGTAGTGTGCTCATCTGGGGAAGGACTTGTGGGTTTGATCTCTACCCAGATGGGGAAGGAGCTGCCCTGATTTCTGGAATGACACGTGATTTCCCCTTGCTTAATCCCTTAAAAGCAGGAGATGGACTTCAGGAGACCAATGCTCTGTTGGGCCTATTTAAGTGGAGGAAAGAACTGGCTGGTAGGCACCAAACTAGAAGTTAAGGGGTTGAAGGTATTTCTACTTCTGGTTTAGCTCATGCTTCTTGCACTTGTGGGGGTCCTATTTTAGGATACCTGTTTCCACATATTGTATGGAGAGCTGGAATGCCTGCCATGGAGCTTAATGACTACACAGAAATGCTGCAAGAATTCATCTCCCTGGTGCCCAAGTTGTTTTCTGGACCTTTCTGCGAAGGGGTGTGGAGTAAAAACACTTATTTCCCAGACAAGCTGTCTTTGCTTAATTAAGATCAGGAAACAGAGTGCTTCCAGCGAGTGGGATGATGCAAGCTGAAATTCAATTTGTCATTTATTTCTAGTGTTATGTTAAAAGCTTGTATTGACCTCTGCAAGGACTGGCATTTCAAGTGAAAAGTAAAGAATTAATGGCATTACTAAGTTATCTAATAGGGAAAGATAATGATTTGTATTATCTGCAGTCTTGATTACAGGAAGAGTAGTTCTAATATTTGGTATGTGTTTCATAGAATCATAGAATCATAGACTGGCTAGAGTTGGAAGGGGCTCCTAGAGGTCATCTAGTCCAACCCCCCTGCAAGAAGCAGGGACAACCCCAGCTAGATCAGCTTGCTCAGGGCCTCATCCAACCTGGCCTTGAACGTCTCCAGGGATCCAGGGGCATCCACCACCTCCCTGGGCAACCTGTTCCAGTGCTCCACCACTCTCACAGGAAAGAACTTTTTCCTAATCTCCAATCTAAATCTCCCNATGTTGAGTCTCTCACCCACCAGCACTCCCCAGTCCTTCTCCTCAGGGCTGCTCTGGAGCCACTCTCCACCCAGTCTGGAGTTGTGCCTGGGATTGCCCCGACCCAGCTGCAGGACCTTGCACTTGGCCTGGTTGAACCTCATGAGGTTGTCACGGGCCCACCTCTGCAGCCTGTCCAGGTCCCTCTGGATGGCATCCCTGCCCTCAGCGTGTCGACAGCACCACACAGTTTGGTGTCATCGTGAACTTGCTGAGGGTGCACTCCATCCCACTGGCCATGGCACCCACAATTATTTTACATTAGTCCTTGTAAAAGCAGTTCCCTCAGGGTCGGTATCCTCCTGTGCTCCTTCCTTACACAGTGGCAGAGAGAAAGCACCCGATGGAGAAATTACATTTCCAGGCACAGGGATACCAGCACACAGAGTTTTAGTTAGAGGTGTAAACCTAAAGCAGAGGATCTGTCCAATGTTGGCTTAGTGAGTTTATTCTCCAGATGCTGGTAATTTACCCTGCATGTCTGTTCTCCCACCTTGTAGAGTTCCTCTCTCAGTAGCTGATATTTTATTAGGTAGGCATAAACAAAGAAATCTATTCATAAAGTCTTTTTATACCCAAAGAATCTCTTAAAAATAAGCTACCCATTTTACCTGTGTGCTTTTAACTTATTGCTTATGTCAGGACAGTCTCATGCCAGAGAAACCAACCGAGATCACATTATGAAGCTCACAGGATTACACAGGATGCTTACAGAAGGCAATAATGTGCTGCTTATGTTCCTGTAAAAGTTAAAGATTATAAAAATGTTCCTAAGGCCTTGAGACCCAGGCTATTAGCAGCTATAAGTTCTTCTTTTTTTGGAAAATGTGGTTTGCTCTTTGTGATGAATGTGATGGAAAGAGCTGTCAAGAGGGAGGTGAAGAAGTTCCCATGTCCTGCTCCACCATCACTTGTAGACAGAACCTTTTCTACTGGCAGTTATTGAACGTTATGGGAAACCATCCTCTGTGTTTTAACAGCTTTCCAAAGCCACACTTAACAAATCAATTCTTCTTTCCTCAAGTTTATGATTTAACTAAGTTGCAGAATTGTGTCTTCTCCATGAATATTTTCAGTTGTATTTTTCAGACTGGAAGTTGATTGTAGGTGAAGGGTTTGCCCTGAAGGGTTGAGAGTCCTGAATGAGCAACAGAAGCCATTCTACTACATGTAGGAAAAAAACAACTGAATATAAACCTTCCCTCTTTCTTTTTTTTTATTGTTTTTTGTGGGGGAAAGAGGGTGTGATATGTAGCTTCTGTTCTGAAACCTGAGTGGACTTTGTGCTCGTAACTCTGGCAACCACAACCATAGTCTAAAGTGGATTGATGTTGAGCTGTGAGCAGGGAAAGAAAAAAGAGATGCTTTACACCTCCAGGCTCTCCCAATATATATATACTCCAAAATAACCATGGCCTTCATGTACAATACTTCCCCATATCTTTAGGTGTCCTGAATTTTGGACATTGTCCTACACTATTACAGATGTAATTGAGCATTGGGATTAATATTTTACATGCCTGTGAACAGTAGTTTGGGCAAAATAAAGCAAACATCCTTGATTAGGTGATCTGAACAAATTAGAATAAAGATAGTCTAACCTTGCAGTCTAGTTAAAGCACAAAAAATCTTGGTATCTGTGTGGCACTAAAAATGCTATTTTTCAACTATAAAAGAAAAGCTTGAGGCTATAAAAGACCTCTTGCTTATTTCCAATTTACATCCATATGCCTTCCTGACTCTTACAATAAGAAACACTCTATTCCTCCATCCCTGTGGCTCTCTTGTAATTTATTTACCTGGGGATGATCTGTTTCTCGCTGCAGCATCTGGTTCTCAATGATTTCCTGCTCTTAGTCAGCTGAATTGAACCAGGAGGAGGTCAAGTCTGTTGCCCGAGGTCACACACTGAATGAATGCTTGAGCTGGGCTTTAAAGTTAGATCTGGAGTATTCCCTCTTGGTCCTTTGCTGCTTGCAATAAATACTTCTTCCAAAATGTCAGCTGTGTTTGGGAATAATCAGTCTGTTATATGCAAGCAGAAAATGATAATGTTTAACCTGGTATTTACCGACTACATATGCAGCTCTTGCAAATGTTATCTGCCAAGCAGCTAGAAAGCAGGAATAAAGGATATTTCACTGTTACTGAATGTAAACATACCTAAAGCAATAAAAAAAACACTGTAATGTGGTATGTGAGGAGGCACTTTTAAAAATCAGATAATTATTTATGTTAATGGCACGTTTTGGGCAATGCTATTTCCCTTAATGGCAATCAGGTGAGAGGAAAATGTTTTCTTTATCCCATTTCTCAGGAATAAATTGCACTATATGCATCGTTATGGGCATCACAATCACAGGACCTTGGACCTCTGTGTAGCATTGTCCCACTATTGTGCTTGTATAATTCTTTTTTCAGTTTCTATTTGTGCAAGAAGTTTGCTGTCGGGAATGGGAGGAGTTCAGGGCTTTCTGTCATTCTCTCGGAAGCCACCCCCACAGCCCCATCCCTGCTGTCCAAACCTTGCAGAGCAAACCCAAACCCATGCTTCAGAATGTCAGGCATCATTAAGGACATGGAAAAATGAGTTTCCCACCATAATCCTGAGATATGTTTGTCAGATTACCTATAATTTGTAAATATTTTTTTTCCTTCTGTTTCTTCTGTGTGAAAAGAAAAGTGTTTAAAGAGATACTTGAGTCAATTTGGGAAAAAACATTACTAATGTCACTGGGACTTGTTATTTCTGACTGTTTTGGTATTTTCTAGTTGAAGTACTGCCACAGTTCTGTGACATTATAACTGCATATTCTGCATGCAAACAGATCACCTGGAAAAGGACTCCCTTTCCAGGCTGCTGTGAAGTTGGGTGGTCACATAGCACCTAGGAGAGCAGCTGAACTGACAGCCCAGTGGAAAGGCAGGAGGAACAATTATGCTCCCAGGTCACCTGGAAATGAGCCTCACAGTCCATCAGCAGTAGTAGTTATCCAGAATAGTAGCTTAAACAGCTCCTGGGAATGTCAGCAAGTCCCTTCCCATCACACAGAGGCTGGAAGGGGACAGAGCCTGGGTCAGACACGGTTCAGTGAAGGCAGCAGGAAGCCTCAAAGGAAATTATTTTGACCTGTGACACTTCCTTTTACTTTATGACCTTGTTTCTGGGGATAATGGAAGGGACTCTTAGAAGTTTTACCTTCTTTTCTTGGATGTGGGAACAGTGAGACATGTTAGAAGACTACAATGAATACTGCATATTTGTGAAATCAGAAGGTTTTTGTGGTGGTGGTGGGTTATTTTCTCTTCTTGATTTATTTAAAGAACTCACTGTCTTGTTTCATGGGGGTCTGGCTGAAAAAAAAATTGTTCCTGTTTTGGAGGTTCCTGTTTTCTCTACAAAATGCATCTGGAAAGGATAAGAGCACTCTCCTTTACTGGAGTGCCCCGGGAAGGTGTGAGCAGTAAGCAAGGAATGAGATCCTGATGGGAGGATGACATCTGGCAGGGAAGGCACAGGAGAAACAAAGGCAGAGGTCTGGGTGTCCTGGGGGACAGCAGGATGTCCATGAGCCAGCAGTGTGCCCTTGTGGCCAGGAAGTCCAGTGGCATCCTGGGGTGTGTTAGAAGGGGGGTGGCCAGTAGGTCAAGAGAGGTTCTCCTCCCCCTCTGCTCTGCCCTGGTGAGACCACACCTGGAGTATTGTGTCCAGTTCTGGGCCCCTCAGTTCCAGAAGGANTGGACACGTTCCTGTGTGATCTAATCCAGGTGATCCTGCTCAGGCAGGGGGTTGGACTGGATGATCTTTGGAGGTCCCTTCCAACTCCTGACGTTCTGTGACTCTGTGATCCTCAGCTGTGATCCTGTGTGGTCTCTGCATACACAGGCCTTTGCTCTGCAAGCAAAATGTTTCTGCCTTGCTTGTTCTGACTCAAAGCCTCAGTGCTCAGTGGCTTTACTGGGAACCTGTCCTGCAGAAGCTGAGCAGTACAGCAGTGTACCAGAAGTTGTAGGATGGTGTGAAAGCTCTCGGGGTGGTGCAGAGTTGCTGAAGCATGAGAGGAGTTGGCTTTGTCCCTGCAAGGCTGCCGGAGTGGGTGCTGGAAGTGCCCACGCAGTCCAAACCCTTGGTTACAAACAGTGCCAGACTGGCTTCTGGTAACATCTGAGCAAATATTCAACCTACAAGGGCTGGCTGTGTAACTCCTCCTTGTCTCCTCACCTGTGTTACTGTGTAGAGCCCAGTTAAAGCAGGTCAGTCCTGTCTGAGAGAGGTGAAGTTTGGGAAGTCATATAAAGTCTGATGTCATCCATTAAGGATGCTGATTGCCACCATGGCTTCACAGAAAATAAACATTTTCCATTTTCAACAAAATATGGGGGTTTTTAGGGTGGAGTAACTAAGCTAATATTTAGAATATATGCAATTTATGTGGGTGTGCAGGGTTGTTATTCCTAACGTGTTGGCTAAAGTGTTTTATTGAAAATTTTACGTTAAAAATGCTGACATGAATAATGAAGTCAAACCAACTGGTAACAGACAGAACCCAGAAGGAAGAAATAAATGGGAAATGAATGATCTTTCTAGCAAAAACTCATGATCAGAACCCCTGGAGAGGGACTGGGGGGGCAGTTTGTCCATTTGCCACTTAGAACAACAAGTTTGTACTGTGGTGTACGTGTCTGCCTGAAAGCTTCAGGCCAGGTTGCTGTATATGCAGTGGAAAGTTTGAGGGGTGTGGAAGAGCAGCACCCCTGCATGTTCAAGCACCATGTTTTGTTACAGCAGAGGCTTGGTGGAATAAAATAAGAATAAAAACCCTTGCAGTGCCTGTATGTACAGGAAGTGGAAGACAGGACAACTTTGTACAGTGCTTGCCAGAAGAAAGCAGGAAGGTTGGTGATAAACCCAAGGGTTAATGGCTCAGAGAAGTGGCTTTAAGGCTACTGAGGAAACCTGGACTGAAAGGGTGCCTGGTATGAGAGAGGCTGCACTGAACTGGAGCAAGAGGTGGTCTTCTGAGCCTGGAGATGTGCATGCTCTTCAGACTTCTGGGGGAGCATGGGAAATACCTGAAACACTGGTAAGAGTCTGGATGAGGGGAATGCACCCTCAGTAAGTTTGCAGATGACACCAAATTGGGTGGGAGTGTGGATCTGCTGGAGGGTAGGAAGGCCCTGCAGAGGGATCTGGACAGGCTGGATGGTTGGGCTGGGGCCAACAATATGACGTTCAACAAGGCCAAATGCCGGGTCCTGCACTTTGGTCACAACAACCCCAGGCAACGTCACAGGCTTGGGCAGGAGTGGCTGGAGAGCAGCCTGGCGGAAAGGGACCTGGGGGTGTTGGTTGACAGCCCCTAAACATGAGCCAGCAGTGTGCCCAGGTGGCCAAGAGGGCCAATGGCATCCTGGCTTGGATCAGGAACGGGGTGGCCAGCAGGAGCAGGGAGGTGATAATCCCCCTGTATTCTGCACTGGTGAGGCCTCACCTCGAGTGCTGTGTTCAGTTTTGGGCCCCTCACTTCAAGAAGGATGTTGAGGTTCTGGAGCGTGTCCAGAGAAGGGCAACGAGGATGGTGAAGGGTCTGGAGAACAGGCCCTACGAGGAGGCTGAGGGAGCTGGGGAAGGGTCTGGAGAACAGGCCCTACGAGGAGGCTGAGGGAGCTGGGGAAGGGTCTGGAGAACAGGCCCTACGAGGAGGCTGAGGGAGCTGGGGAAGGGTCTGGAGAACAGGCCCTACGAGGAGGCTGAGGGAGCTGGGGAAGGGTCTGGAGAACAGGCCCTACGAGGAGGCTGAGGGAGCTGGGGAAGGGTCTGGAGAACAGGCCCTACGAGGAGGCTGAGGGAGCTGGGGAAGGGTCTGGAGAACAGGCCCTACGAGGAGGCTGAGGGAGCTGGGGAAGGGTCTGGAGAACAGGCCCTACGAGGAGGCTGAGGGAGCTGGGGAAGGGTCTGGAGAACAGGCCCTACGAGGAGGCTGAGGGAGCTGGGGAAGGGTCTGGAGAACAGGCCCTACGAGGAGGCTGAGGGAGCTGGGGAAGGGTCTGGAGAACAGGCCCTACGAGGAGGCTGAGGGAGCTGGGGAAGGGTCTGGAGAACAGGCCCTACGAGGAGGCTGAGGGAGCTGGGGAAGGGTCTGGAGAACAGGCCCTACGAGGAGGCTGAGGGAGCTGGGGGTGTTTAGTTTGGAGAAGAGGAGACTGAGGGGAGACCTTATTGCTCTCTACAACTCCCTGAAAGGAGGTTGCAGTGAGGTGGGGGTTGGTCTCTTCTCCCCAGTAACAGGTGACAGAACTCGAGGTAATGGCCTCAAGCTGCACCAGGGAAAATTTAGGTTGGATCTTAGGAAGAACTTCTGTCCTGAGAGAGTCCTCAAGCATTGGAACAGGCTGCCCAGGGAGGGGGTTGAGTCCCCATCCCTGGAGGGGTTTAACAGACGGGGAGATGCGGTGCTTGAGGACATGGTCTAAGGGTAAACTTGGTGGCGGTAGGTTAATGGTTGGACTGGATGATCTTAGGGGTCATTTCCAGCCTTAAAAATTCCATGATTCTGTGATTCTATGAGTGGTGTGTGCATCTGTCAGTCAGAAGAGCTTCAGCTGGCCAAGCCTGGATGTAGGGGTGGGAGCATTGACTTAAACTGAGTCAGACAAAGCAGATTTGTTCCTGTAACTGGTGTTCTGGCCAAGTTGGTGGCTTGGCTGGAAGAGGGTGGGCTTGCTCTGTGTAGTCCATACACCTGAGGTGGGTCTGCTTTAAGGTTCCTGTCATGGTTTAACCCCAGCCAGCAGCTCAGCCCCACACAGCCCCGTGCTCCATCGTCCCATGGCAGGATGGGGGAAGCAGCAGAGTGAAAGTGAGAAAACTGCAGAGTTGACACAAAGACAGATCAATAGGTAAAGCAAAGCAAACCAAGGAATTCATTCTACACTTCTCTTGTTCAACCATCTGCAGGAGAGCAGAGCTCCACTGCACTTAACGCCGTCACTCTCAACGTCCCTCCCTCTTCTTTCCCCCAGCCCCTTACAAGCTGATGCCATATGGTATGACCCATATCCCTTGAGTCCTGGTGTCCCCTCCTAGCTTCTTATGCACCTCCAGCATACTGGCTGGTGGGATGGGGTAAACAGCAGACAGGCCTTGGCTCTGTGTAAGCACTGCTGAGCAGTAACAAAAACATCCCTGTGTTATCAAACACTGTTTTTGGCACAAGTCCAAGACATAGCCCTCTGCTCCCTACTACAAAGAAGATTAACACCCATCCCAGACCAGCACAGATGCTGTAGGGGAAGCCACATGGTCAGGATTTTGAGAATGGAAAGGGTATGTTCCCATACAGTCAAATGCCACAGATGTGCTCAAGGACCAGCTGACTGCAGGAGACAAAGGAGGTGGTTGGCTGAAGTGCACACTTTCTGCTTACAATGCCTGTGTGTGGTATAAGCAGCATTTGGGATAGCTTGAGGGTGCTGACAGGGAGAAAGAGCTGTACCAAGGTATGTTTGGTCAGTAGCTTTGAAAGTTCCAGCAGCACCAAAGCTCTTCCATTTTTTTCCTTTTATGCAGCTAAGCACAGCATAGAAAACATCAAATCACAGTTGTGTGCTGTGTAACAGCAAGTTGGAGTGTTGCTCTATGGTCAGGGGCTGCATCTTGTACCCAAAGTCCTTACATGTAATTTGGAGATCTTCCAATTTGAGGATCCATGGCAGTATTGTGAGGCAGGAGGCTCAGTAAAGAGTGGCTTAAAGTCATCAAGTGATTAGAGTTCATAATTCCTAAGACAGTAAAAGAACAAAAAGGAGAACAATATTTAGGTCAATGAATAGATGTCCTCTGATTTGCATTAGAGTAGCAAGCTTAATTAACTGGGTGTTTTATATCATTTGCAAGCATCATCATATGGTCTGCTCATCTGTGCATCCATGGGTTGCTTCAGGATTCAGGGTTCAGCTGATCTCCATCTCTGGAGGGCTCCTATGCAGTAATTTTCTCTGTAATTTTTAATTAATAAAGATCATTGTAACAGATTTCTTTCATCTTAAATTCCTTGATTTGCAGGCTAAAACTGACTGCATCTCTACCCACTGCCTGTCTGGACCCTTTCAGGGTGGTGGGGAGGAGAGGCTCTTGGCAGAGCTGCAGGGGGAAAGCTTGGGGTTCACTGAGTCTGTTCTCAGCCCTGTTACTGACTCCCACTTTTGGGTACATGATCTCCAAAGGCCTCTCAGTCCACAGCCCCATTTGGCTCTAGAACCAGTATCTTACAAACCCTGCTATGCTGCTAGAAAGTATGTTTAGATCAGGAGACCCGGTCCTTGCTGTCTACAGACTGCAAATGCAGTCCTGAGCAAGGCAACTACCATGGCTTGACCCCAAAACACACCTCCACAGCACAGTCCTTCCCTTGTTCACCTCCACCTGGAGGCTGTTGCCTCAGTGTAGATCTTTGTAAGATCTACTCTGAGAGTAAGAACAGAAAGAGCTGGGGTTGGCTGAGGTCTCTTGAGGAAGCTTGACCTCTTGGTAGCAACGCTGCCTTGGCTTTGTCTAGCCTAAAGCTTGCACTGACACTGAATGATCAGTGTTAATTTTCCTCAGTGATGGAGTGACTCAAATTGGTTTATAATCCTGGGTGTGCTGACTCCTCATGCTTAGCTTTAATGCTAGGAAATTTCTTCATGATGTCAAATACTCATGAAAACTCAATAGTCACTCTCCTGTAGGTGAGGGTTTTAGGAATATAGTTGAATCTGTTTGGTGTATTCCAAAGTAATTTTCCAAAAAGGTTAGTGGGGCATCCCTTGCCCCACAGTTCACTACTCCTCACCTCAACTGTTGACACTGGAGTGGTTGGGACACACATTTTAGTTTTGAGGCCTAATAAAAACCTTCAGAGAGTGAAAGGACCGGTACAAAATGTGGGAGATACAATTGCACGGTCCCATGAAGGTGTTCTCTAGCAACATGACCTAAAGATATCTCTTTAGGAGAGTGGAAGCTCACTCCACTTGAATGAGCCCTCTGTACTCCAGCTTGCTTGTGTGGGCAGCCCATCAGCTGCTGGGAATTCCTGCTGAAAGCATCTGCAGCACACATGGCTGCCACGTGTGGCTCCTTTCATGAGCCTTCTCCTTGGAGGGAGACTCATTAGAGACCTTATTTTACAACTTAAACAGGACTTAATTCATGATGTAAATTCCTGTTCTCTTGCAGATAACCCAAACAATCTCAGCACTTCATTGAATGTGTGTGCTTCACCACAAGCAGAAAGGTATGTTCTGAAGGTGGTGTAAGCCTTCCCCAAATGTCCCACTGGTTTCCAGGTCCTGTTTTACAGATGTTACAGCTGAGGGGATGGGCACACACGTGATGTTACATACACTGAACTGAGAGGGGTATAAATCTGTCTCTGATGTTACATGCACATAGCTGGCTCTCATCAGTGCTGTGAGCTTACATCCTAATTTTAACTTTTTTTAGCTGATTTGTCTGCTCCTGCTCAAGGGTATTTTATAGCACTAAAAGTCTCCTGGTTTTCTGAGCACCTGAGAAGTCTCAGGTAGCTGTATAACAAGCTCATCTAAATAAGGAACAAGCAAGTTGTTGCAAGACAAGGAAGGAAAAGCATGAAAATCAGACTTACTGACAGAGGAGAACTTTCCTATTCATTCAGTAGAATAGATTGTCACTGTGTTCCTTCCTTGCTCTCTGTGAATCACCTACAAAAAGGCAAGACAAGGGACCAGGAAAGAGCAGTGTAATTGCTGTTGTGGTCTTTTCCTAGTAGAGGGGTGTAGGAGGAAAGAGGAGTATTTCAAATAAAGCCAAACTAGTTGTATAGACAGAGAGGCTTCATCACAGTTGTGTTTGAGAGACAGTTGGAATGTGGAATATTGGGATTGGAAAAGTAATTCTTCAGGTGGTCATTTAGAAGGAACTCCCCTTGGAGTAGCACTGAATGGTGCTGTTTGGAGTCACACCTCCTGCCTTTGGGGCTTTCTGTCCAAGAGTGAAAAACTTCTCATGATTTGTGTTCACTATGATGTCACTATGGTCAGAGATAGCCACTGGACTAAATGTGCATGAAGATGCAAGGCTGCAGGAGTAGTGTATAAACCATAATACTAACAATAAAGTATAGATATTTGGGCTGTTTTCCCCATTTCTTATGACAAGCTCCAGAGGTTCTGAACTGTTCCCCAAAGCCCCAGGGCAGAGCTCTGCTGTGGTGTTCAGAGGAGGAGGTGCTTTGAAGAAATGATATCATTCATCAAGATTTTGTGTCTTGATTCTTGCTGAAATATGTTTAAGTCAAAAGGATAATTCATTGCTGAGTGTGATTTTTGGTTTTATTTCTACCAGCTTGGTGGAATTCGTTTCCTGGTAGTATATATGTTGCTTGCAGTGTTTAAACTCCACTACCCTTGGTTGGTTGGGATATGCAAGCACAGTGGTGCTATATGGATCCAGAAATAACTCTAGCTAAATGGAATTGGCTGGTCCTGTGTGGAGCCAGGAGTTGGACTCCATGGTCCCTTCCAGCTCAGGAGAGGATTCTGTGGTAGAACAGAGGGATTTTCTTTTTCTTCCAGATTTTTCCAATACTAGTATTATATTATAAAGACATGAGGAATTCATCTAGCCATAGGAGATAGCAGACTTGCCTACTAAAAATCCTGACAGCCCTTTCTGCCTGAAGCACTAAGTTTGCTGGTGGTCACTGGAGATTTATGGAGTGTGTAAGCCAATCCTGTCCAGACAATAACCAGTCTATGCTGCTTGAAACTTGATGATCTGGAGGGCAACAAATGAGGGCCCTGAGCTCTTTAGATCTTATTTCCAACATTTTGGGCACTTTGCAGGTGATCAGAATTCAAGTATGGTTGCAATGTTTTCCAGTACAGCTTCTGTACATGAATCTCATGTTCAAAACTAAAGCATTTGTCCTGGCATGATGCACTTCTTAAAATACCATCTTGTGGTGGTTTGGGGTTTTTTTGAGGATTTTCCTGCAGTGGGTGCAGAGGTGACAAGCAGCAGATATCTCAAAACCAGAATGATTAGTGGAATGCCTGGCTGAACATAGAATGCAAGAACCTAGATGAAAGAATGTAGCATTTAAAAATATAAATTTATCACAAAATAAAATGTAATACTTCCAAGTACAATGAAACAAGCAATCAGCTAACATCTGCAACACAGTCTTACCACAGAATCACAGAATGTCAGGAGCTGGAAGGGACCTCAAAAGACTGTCCAGTCAAATTCCCCTGCCCAAGCAGGCTCACCTGGATTAGATCACACAGGAACGTGTCCAGATGGGTCTGGAATGTCTCCAGAGAAGGAGACTCCACAGCCTCTCTGGGCAGCCTGGCCCAGGGCTCTGCCACCCTCACAGGGAAAAAGTTCCTCCTTAGATTAAGATGGAACTTCCTGTGGAAAACCGTTTTCCCTTGTTCTATCACTGGCCATCACTGAGAAGAACCTGGATCCATCTCCTGAAAACCACCCTTAAGATATTTATAAACATTTCTGAGGTCCCCCCTCAGTCTCCTCTTCTCCAAGCTGTAGAGCCCCAGCTCCCTCAGCCTGTCCTCACAAGGAAGGTGTTTCACTCCATCTTGCTGTCCCTGCACTGGGCTCTCTCAAGGAGTTGTATGACCTTCTGGAACTGAGGGGCCAGAACTGTGCACAATACTCCAGGTGTGGAGTATTATCTTCCTTCTAAATTCTGCTTGTCTTCCCAAAGTGCAGTGGGAAATATTGAAAGGTTAAAAACCGACCCATGTCCCAAACAGACTACTGGGATGGAAGAGCATGGTGATAAAGGGAAGAAAGCAGTGCCCTGGGTGTTGTGAAGAACGACACAAAACTCCTGACAGTAAGGCTAATAAGCTGGGAAAATGGCTTGAAGTAGAGGAAGAACAAGAGAAAAGATAGGAAAAAGCTGGGTAATGTAGGTAGAAACTATTTGTGTGCCACTGAAAAGGCACTTTATTGGATTCCTACTTGGAAATTAGATGATGCAAGTGAGGAGCTTGGCAATTGGCATGTTAAAACTCAGAAAATACCTATCAGATGTTAATTAGGGTCTTCACTTGACTTGAGCCCTATTTTCATTGTTTTCTTCTTCCATAAAGATTCTTCTTCTGAAACATTTCTGTCTACTCTACTGTATTTTAAGCATCTTCACAATGGTGCTCCAATTTAAAAAACTGGGTTGAAGGAATTAATTGATATATTGTAATGAATCTAATCCTCTTAGCTATATACAATGATATACTCCTATACAAGCTCTAGCCTTTAAAATAATTGTCAAGTTATTGTGATTCTGAGTTATCCTAGTGACAAAATAATGGCACCATTTTGGAGGGGGAAAAATATCTCTCCAGTGGTATTTAATATTTCTGTATTTCTATGAGGTCCCTTCAGAGTTTGTCAGACAGATGGATAAGGTGCATGAGAAAGAAGAAAGAGAAGTCTTCATTAGAAGTAACCTGTCATCATCATCTGGGATATTGACTGACCAAGTTGGCTCTTTGAAAGTTGGGGAAAAGCTGAAGACACCATATAAGTAAGTTTGAGGTTTATTAGATGATTTATTTTTTTCCTTTTAAAAGTGTTTCCTACAATTTATAAGTTTTCCTGACACTGTTGTGGTCTGAAACTTCCCATAGCTCAGTGGTACTGAGTGTTTGCTTTGAAGCTGGCACAGAGTATTTCCCAAAACCCAACTGAAGGATGAAAGGAGAGATGAGGCAATATATTGCAAAGACCTCATACTACACACAGACAGTGCTGAGGTCTGGCTGTGACCTGTTCCTGTGCTTGCTGGATTTAATTGTTTCTGTAGCATGTGAGCCCAGTTTGTAATTAGAGAAAGTCTCATCAGTTTTTCATCATCAGTGAAAGTGTGTTTGATGGTTCTGCTGTGTTTGACAGCGGTTTTCTTACTGTTCTGGGAAGCACCATGATTTTGCTTCATGAGCAGGCAGTGTGTGTTTGCCATGGAATCTTATTTAGTGAAGTAAAACACATATATCCTTGATATTCAGGCAAATTCACATTGCAGAATGATTAATTGCATTCAGAAGCCTTTTCATCCACTTCTAATTTTTCAGGGGGCATAATTGGATGCAAATTGGACAGTGTTAATCATTAGATACCACTAATTAAAAACAGAAGCTGTAGGTAATGGTATGATTATTGGTAGAAACAAATGAAGCAGATCAGGTAAGGCTTTTCTTCAGGGACTCGTGACTGGTGCCTCAGACTCATTAAATCCCACCCAGTGAAGGTGCCCTGCCGACAGAGGCTGCAGGAGGGATGTATTTATAAATAAACTTAAAAGTAACACAGGAGGGCAGTGCCTGAAAAAGGAGGTGTGGAACATTCTGGGGGGCTCAAGGACTCAGCAGCTTAATAAATTGGGAACTTAAAAAAAGCAATGTAATTAGGTGGAAACTGCTTTTGCATAACGAAAAGCCGGTTGAAAGAGAAACTAAGGGCATTTCTTTGCTGAGAGGCATACCAAAACACTGTGTTCTGAAAATTCAGCGGGGTTTTTTGATCCCAAAATCTTCATTTCATACTCTTTTAAAGCTGACTGTGATGTGAGATGACCTGTGTACTGAGGAAGGTGGGTGCTTGCTGGGAAGGACTCTGATCACGCAATCAAATCGATCACAGTGTTTTGTGCATACGTTCGGGAGGATAATTTCCTCCTGCAGAATCTTCTGGCTTTGCTTTCCAATTGCTTTTGAAATATGCTGTCATCTAATGAGATCTTGCAGTCTAGTGAATTATTATTATTTTTTTTTTTTTGGTATTATAATCACCAAAGTTTTTCAGGATTAAATGTTAGTGATAACTACCTTGAAGGGATTCATGTACTGATGAAAAACACCGTTCCAACGATTCAGAATGCTGATACCAAAGGAAGAATATTAGCAGCAGGTACCACACACTTTTCAATCTTTTGGAAAGAGCTAGGGAGTTAGGATTTTTGAGGGGTACAGAGAGCCATGAATGAGAGCCTCCTAATTTTCCCTAGCCTCCTATCCTCCACCAATGTGATGTTCACCACGCTGGGAACCCTGTTTTCTGGTTCAGGAGGCACTTGTGCCCAGCAGCTTTGCACTGGCAGCACCACCTCAGAGGAGGGAAGGCCTGACCTGACCAAGTTCTTGCCTGTGGGACAGCTGGAGTGAAGGACTCTTTGGACACACACTCTGAGGAAGGAGCTGTAGCCACCAGAACTGGGATGCAGCTTTGCACACATGTACAGCACTGAATCTCTTTAAGAACAGTCGCTATTACATATGATGAGAATTCCAACTATTGCTGTGGTGCTGGTAGTTTGCTACCACTCATCCATAAACATAAACGATGGTTTCAGCATAAGTTATTCTGAAAAGAGGTATTTTAAATTTCCTACAGTTTTAATGGCATAAAGTTTATTGTATCCAGTCATTTTATTATCTACACGATATGCTTTCTACTTCAGTGCCACATCCTTACATCTAAAAGAAGGATTTTATATTGCAGGATTCTTGTCAGATCTCAACAAATCCTGGGTCAGTGCCAGCAGAACCAGAAAATACACATAAAAGAATATAATGTAAATATAGAGTCTAGGACTGGGGTGAATTTGCACTGCAAGGCTGTTGCAATCATGAAATAGAGGCTTTCAGAAAGACAGCTGTCAGAAAGTCAGTGGGGCACTGACACAAACTTTGGGACCTATATATGTATAGGGCAGCAGGGGTGGTGAAGGGTCTGGAGGGGAAGTGTGATGAGGAGAGGCTGAAGGCCCTGGGGTTGTTGAGCCTGGAGAAGAGGAGGCTGAGGGGAGACCTCATGGTGGTCTGGGGCTTCCTGACGAGGGGCAGCGAAGGGGCAGGCACCGATCTCCTCTCTGTGGGGACCAGGGACAGAACCCGAGGGAACAGCATGAAGCTGGGACAGGGGAGGGTCAGGCTGGGTGTCAGGAAGAGGTGGTTCTGTCATGAGAGGGGGGTCAGGCACTGGGACAGGCTCCCCAGGGCAGTGGTCCCAGCCCCCAGCTGGGCTGAGGTCAAGCAGCGTCTGGACGATGCGCTCAGTCCCCTGCTGTGACTGGGCTGGTCTGTGTGGAGCCAGGAGTTGGACTCTGTGGTCCTTATGGGTCCCTTCCAGCCCAGGAGAGTCTGGGATTCCATGATTCTAGGTGTGGTGGATGAATGAGGGGAAGATCCTTGCTGACTGCAACATTACACACTAAGTGCTCTTATTTCAGATTACACCAGCCACTGAATCTGTTTCATGGAAATGAGAAACACAGGATCATTCATTGGCAGCTGTCTTGAGAACAGTCTGGGAGTTGTCATGAGTAGAATGAGCCAACAATCTCATTCAAAATGGCTGTGAGTAGGTAAGGGTTTAGCTACATGGGGATAGTATCCTGCTTGTCCCCAGCCCTGTGAAAGATGGACTGAACAGGGGAAGCTGAGAGGAGGAAAGCAGTAAAAATGTTCAGAGGTTGGGAAAGCATCAGTGGCCTGGAAAGACAGAATGTGCTGGAGTAGCATCTACTCTAGTGGAAAGAAGAGGGAACAGGTGGAAGTCTTTCAGCCTTCTGGTGCTTACAGAGTTACAACAAATAAATAGTGCATGATATTTGCACCACAAATAAGAAGACAGATTAAGTAGTGGACTTCACAAAGGTGATTAGATGAAAGGAAACCCCAGGTTTTTTCTTTAAAGGATGACACAGATATAACTGAATCTGTCTTTAGGTGTCAGACTGTGAAAACTTGGCTATTGATAGACTTCAAGACATCACAGAGTAGTTCAGAAAAATGACTGCACAATATAGAATCTGTATAGAAGAACATCTTATACAGATGTGCAAATACAGCTACATGAACTAGTAAATTAAAAAAGGGTGGAAGCCAAAAGTCATCAACATTCATCATTTAATCCAGTGTTAATTCTGTGTCATGAGAAGTGACAGTAGCCACCTGCACCAAAAAGAAAAAAATAAATAACCTCTCCTATGGATTAGATAACTGGTCTTTCTAATTTGATTACTGGAAGTCTATTTAACACTTTAAAATGACTTCTCTTTAATCATTATACTTTTTAAATAAACACACAGAGTATATAATTTTAAAATCCTAAAATTCCAGGCTCTGCACCAGGGACTAACCAGTGCCAGAATGAAAAATACAGCCCTGCTTTACTGGAGTGTTGTGTGCTATTTTTATTTTACCCATCTATTAATATTTTCTGCTCATTCTGTCTGTAGAAATGAAATAGGCATGCTGGTACTGTGAGATCATTGACAATACCAGAGTATACTTAATCTTGTGAATATATCAGCTATAAGGAGATGTTAATTGATTTACACTATGGTGGTATTTCTCTCATGCCTCTGTATACTAAATACATTACAAACTTTGAGCCTTGTGCTGTGGAGGTAGAGGGAGGGGGCAAGGTGTCCATGGCTGTAGGCTGGAGGCAGCTTAGGGTGTGTGAAAGGGGTGGTTGGAGTCAGGGTTTGTGTGAGACAGTGCTCTGCCACCCCAAGAAAAGCTGGTTCTGATGCTTGAGCTGGATACTTCCAGGGGTGTGAGGGTGGGAGAGAAGAGTGTCACCATGGTAGTGTGCTTTCTGCCACACAGGGTCAGGCTGCAGGAGAGGATGTGTGCCAGGGTTACCCTGACACAAACACCTGCATGCTGCACCTCAAGAACAAGTACAGCATGGCCAGCAGGTTGAGGGAGGGCATTCTGCCCCTCTGCTCTGCTCTGGTGAGACCCCACCTGTGGTACCGCATCCAGCTCTGGGGTCCCCAGGACGGGAAAGACATGGAGCTGTTGGAGTGAGTCCAGAGGAGGCCACAGAGATGGTCAGGGGCTGGAGCACCTCTCCTGTGGAGACAGGCTGGGAGAGCTGGGCTTGTTCAGCCTGGAGAGGAGAAGGCTCCAGGGAGGCTTAACTGCGGCCTACCAGTACTTCAAGGGGTCCTACAGGGTCGTGGCAGAGGGGCTGTTCCCCAGGGACAGGACTAGGTGAGGTCCCTTCCAAGCCAAAGCAGTCTGTGATTCTGTTATTTCTCTGAGACACCAGTGTAAAGGAATGTTTTTGCTAACCTTCAGTTCTTGGTGTGTTTGCACCACGCTGAGGGCTGCATCTTGCTGGCAGTTTCTTACCCAGAAGTACTCCTGGCAGCTTCTGCTTTGTGTGCTACAGTTGCCGTTAGATGCTGTGAGTAGAAGAGCTGACAACTACTCCTACCTAGACTTCAGATGCTGCTTTGTTTCAGAAAAACATCTGACCCAGGGACAACCATAATTTCTTTTCCCCAAATGCAGAAGCACAAAGAAATTGGACTTCAGTTTTTTTCTCTGAGTTGAGTCCCAGCAATCTGGGCTGTGGTGGTAACCCAGCTTCTTCTGGTGGTGTTGTGGCAGAGCCCGTGAGGAGAAGGGTGCTGGGCCCTCATGCTGGGCTTGGCCATTCTAAGGGGCTGTTGACCATATTGAGTGGTTCAGTGCAGCTCAACGTTAAGGACAGTCATGCCAAGCATCACTGGTGTGACAGTGTCTGTTCTGGGTGATAATGGACACACCTTTAGGTGCTTTTCCCCTTCTCTCAGTACAGACTGAATACCAGTGTAAGAGCTGTGCAAACTGACTGGGATTTGATGTTCATTGTAGTGGGTTCTGCTCAAGTGTCCGTCCCCCATACTGCTCTGGGTTCTGCTTTGCTACATAAGTGAACCAATTATTGGTCCATTAGCCTGTCCTGGTGAATGAACATGTTATAGCAAGGTGGAAGATGTGTACAGCCTGGTCTCACCACAAGGCCTGCTAGAAGGTGGTGCAGCAGAGAGAGCACTGAAGTAGCTAGGAACCCTTAACACACAGAGGAGCATAAAGCACTATCCTCTGTTCCTCCAGCCAGATGGTCAGTTAAGCTCTGCCCACAGGCAGCTCTTCCTGCCCATGAGGAAAATAAATTTTCACTTTATTTTCCAAGTTAAAGGCAATAATTAAGCGTGCGCCGTGGAGGTGATACTGAGCTGTCATTCAACATGCAAACTCAGTGCTGTCAGAGCAACATACCACTGAACAAAACTGTTAGGGTGTCTGATGTGGTCAGTGTAACAGCTGTCACTTTGCAAGTGACTGTCTAAAGCTAAGCAGGCTAATGAGTAAATCCATCATCATTAGAAACCAACGGCAGAGCTTCCATTTGGTTAGTGAATCGCCTCATCAGATGTCATTGCAGCAGACTTTCTTGACCTGTGCAGTCAGAGAGCAGAATAATGAGTATGGATGGTGCTCCTTCAGAGGCATCTGGACAGGGCTGAGTGGGTCCCGTTGTACTAAGACTTACCAAGTGGAGAATGAAGATGATGGGTGCCTTTGTAAGTCTTCCAGTGCCCACATACCAAGCAGGGAAATGCTTTGTCTTGCCTTTTCCCCCCAGTGATATGCATTGCCCTAGTCAACTTTTTCTTTTTTTTTTTTTTTTGGTGGTACAGTGCTTGGTGAGCAGTTTTACAGAAATCTTAAAAAAATTTAGAAAATACAGGCAAGTAGTAACTCATTATGCTGAGAGATACTCAGAGAGGCGGATAAAGTCATGTGTTCAGGTTTCTGAGTGGGAAAGGGAATGAATTCCACACTGACTGTGGAATCATAAATCTGTATGTGTTCATAAATCTGTTTTACTGGTGTTTGCTCTGGGTTAGAGGGCTGCTGAACACAGGCACTACTCAGTTGATGTGACTGCCAACCAATCTGTGTTCCAGATCTCTGTTGCTTTCGTGACATATGACTCTCTAATGGAAATGAATATTTATTTGTGTGCTAGTGATGTTACATCTTTTTTTTCTGTAGCGGTAAGAGAACACTATTCTTGGTTTGAAGGGTGTCACTAAAGCTTATTTGCATGTGGTTTTCTAGACTGGACTGCAAATTTCATGTCCATGGTGCCTTCACACTGAGTAAGACAGTATCCTCTGTCTCGAAGGTCAGCAGCTTGTATCATCTGGTGTGGTCAGCATTGTTCGTGCCCCATAGAAAGCTGTAGTGGTGATGTGGTGGTGTGAAATACTTAGCCCTGCTTGTGATGCATTGATGCACCTTGTCACTGATGCTTAATGTGTATGATGGTGTGTTTTATTGTGTTTGTAAATTAGTGCAGTATTGTAAAGGGCCTACCTGCTCTTACCTACGACCAGAGGCTTGATGCCTGGTGTTCAGTAGCTTCTCTGGTTCAGCTCTCTATGCAAATGGTTGAGGCTTTCTCTTTGTTCTGTGCATTGCTAGAATAATCCATTGTCTTAAACCCATATTATTACTCTTTGGTCTCAGAATTTCAGACTTGTTCAGCCATAAGAGAGGAGAGAAAGATTGTGTCAGTGTTTATACCAAANTGTTAGGAGTCCACCATGTAGCTTGATCTGACTTGAAATGTGAGATTACTGATGATTAGGCTAAAATCATATTAAACTTAGAGGCTTGGGTCTTTGGATAAGGTTTTTTCCCTGCAAATTATAATCTCAATATTACACAATATATAGCCTTTCCAATTTTGTGAAAATGTCATGCTTTTGAAGTGCAAATAGCGGTGATTGCTTTGCTTTATCCTCAGTAATTAAATAGGACTTCTTTACCCTGCTGCATGTACATCATCTATTTTATCTTTTCAGCAAATCTGTTTTACTGGAATAGCCTTGTAATTGGGAATCTTTGCTTATCTACCCCATGCCCTTCTTCCTTCCTTTTTGAAGACTGAAATATTTGACATTTGAAGTTGCTTCAGTGCACTGAATTTTTTGTATCTATGGATAAACATGAGCCTGAATTTTTCTATTTAAAAAAAAAAAAGCTTTTTGAACTACACTAAACACTCATTACATGAAAATTACATCATTACTAAATGCTGAAGATATCCAGTTTTAATCAGCCAAAAGTGAGTACCCCAGGTTTAGGCTCCTGTAGATTTCATGCTTTAGAGAAATACAATACCAAATGAAGTATTTTATGAGATTTTTTTCAAGTGAAAATATTTATTTATTTAAAATAAAGCTCCCTTTCTTCTAGATGTCAGCAAAATTAAGTTAGCCGCATCTAATTTCAGACATAAGCCAGCATGACCTATTTTCCATACAAATTTAATCCAGTATAGTGTGCATTATCCATGACTCAGAATAGCATAACAAAAAAAAGCTATCAAAAGTTTCCATTATGAATAAAATAACTGCTGGATAAGATAAATATCCGAGACAGATGATAGCGGAAATTAAAATTTCATAATTGGCCTTCTGCAATTAAATTCTAAATGGAAAAAGAGTTTCTTCCAGTTCCATCTATTTTTGTAAACATCATTTGTTACATCTTTGTGGAACTTGAAGAGGGGAAAATGCATTAAATGGATTGTTTTTCTAAAAGGATTATGATGATACAAATTGCAGCTTGCAACGTGCGGTGCACAGTACTGCTGGGAAGGAAGTTCATGAGGGAAGAGTGGGATCAGATGGGATCAGCAGTCTCTTACTTGTGCTTTGTTTGTGAGATCTGATAATAATGGAAGGCTTGTTGTCAACTGGCCATGTGCTCCTGGTCTCATTTATTTTCAAGTGAGGACTGGCTGTTTTCTTGTGCATTTTGTAGGGTTCAGGTTGTTCTTAGTTCTGCACAGAGCACAAATGATGGTTTCTAACGACCTCCTGTAGTTTTGTACCTTGCAATGGCCATTTTAAGGTTGGACGAGCCATGAGCATGATACAGTCCTTGGGGGAAATGTAAGTGGCAAAGTAATTGGTACCAAAAGCAGAATCACAGAATCCCAGACTGGGCTGGGTTGGAAGGGACCCCAAGGATCATCAAGTTCCACACCCCCTGCCACAGGCAGGGCCACCAACCTCCAGGCCTGGAGCTAGACAAGGTTACCCAGGGCCCCATCCAACCTGGCCTTGAACACCTCCAGGGTTGGGACATCCACCACCTCTCTGGACAGCCTGTTCCACTCAGCATCTCACCACTCTTTCTGAAAAGAACTTCCCCCGATATCTAGATGTGAAGGGGCACTTCTCATACTTGGAGTGGAGGTATCTTTTAGAGCATAGGGCATGTGATGAACAGGAGGATGCATGCTGGAAAGGAATACAAGGAATTGGGGCTGAGGCATGTATTAGGAGTAGGTGTAGCAGAGAGTGATACTAGAAGACTAGATTATTAGTGGTTAACTCTGTACTGTGGACAAGACATGCAGAAGTACCTGATCCAGTGCCAGCACCACGAAACCCTCTTGCTTTACAATTTTATAGAAAGCCTAAAATTTTGAGGTCAACATAAAAGCTTTTCTGTTCCCACCTCGTCCGTTACCTTCATCTCTCTTGGATGTGGATGATCTGGAAATATGGAATATGTATCAGAAGGTGTCAATCACTGGAAAAAAAAAAAAGCAACTGTGGAGTGAAACAGGAGAGTAAATACTGGCTAAATAAATGAGAAAGCATGGTCATTGTAGCTGAGAGTGAGACACACTGAAGGAGCTGTTGGAATGGTGATGAGCAGTTTGCATACTGTGATGGCTACGTTTGCCTGAGATGAATGTAGGTGCTTTAATGCAAAGGTAAATGAAAGCAGGGATTCTTCTAACATGCAAGCAGAGCTTGCAGTGTAACTTGTGCTGATTGCAGCCACGATATGCTTTTTCTCAGGAACAACTCTTGCATAATTTATTGTTCCTGATTTCACATAGTTAATTGGAGATAGGGGACACTAAAATAAAGCAAGCAGCTTCCAGTTTATCTTATTCAAAAAGAAGCTGCACTTTTTAGTGATATGGAAAAAGAAATAATTACATACTCTTATCATACTAGATATATTTGTCTACCAAAAAAACTCTATATCAGTACTAATTACAGCCATCTTTACTCACAGGCTAAATGACAAGACACTAAATTTCATTTTCATCACAACAGTGTTCCTCTTGTTGTAAAGGAACACGGTCTCTTCATGCCTTGTCATTACCCCAGAGTGCCGTCCGTGGTGTCTCCAAGTGATGTCCAGAACTCCACCATGTGATGCTTCCCAGAGTAAGCCAGTCAGTGAGGACCCTGGTGTGCAGAGGGGATGCTGCCAGCCCTTGTGTCACCGTGCTGGCGCTTGCGGGCCTGCCTCTGCTGCTGCCGTTAGATTGCGGGTGGCAAGCGAGGCCTGGTGGATACTGCTGATGCCACAGCTCTCTGGCTTCACCAGAGGATTGGGGCACCTCTCCTGTGGAGAAGGCTGAGAGAGTTGGGCTTGTTCAGCCTGGAGAAGAGAAGGCTCCAGTGAGATCTTTTAGTGGCCTTCCAGTCCCTGAAGGAGCTACAAGAAATCTGGGGAGGGACTTTTTAGAAGGGCCTGGAGTGATAGGATGAGGGGGGAATGTTTTTAAATTGGAAGGGGGTAGATTTAAGGTATTAGGGAGTATTTCTCTCTCTCTGAGGGGAAAATTCTTCCTTCTGAGGGTGCTGAGGCCCTGGCACAAGTTGCCCAGGGAAGTGGTGGCTGCCTCCTCCCTGGAGGTGTTCAAGGCCAGGTTGGACGGGGCCTTGAGCAGCCTGGTCTGGTGAGAGGTGTCCCTGCCCATGGCAGGGGGTTGGGACTTGATGATCTTTAAGGTCCCTTCCAGCCTTAATTATTCTGTGATTCTATGATTGATGCTGTTTGCCGCTGAAAAATAGAGGCATGGAAACTTAGAAACTGTTCAGGGATTTATATATTATTTCACCTAATCTATTAGAAAATGTGACCTGAGTCTAGGATAGGAGTCCTAGAATACACTGGGTTGGAACAGACCCGTAAGGATCATTGAGTCCAACTCCCATGAAGTGTTGCTAAGGGACAGTATCTAAAGCACATGGCCAAAATCATCACTTGTCATTACTTCCATTCAGTGACATCAGTGAATTATTCATTCCTCCTTATCTCTAAAATTAATAACTAAAGATTATGCTGCATTCTTCCTCTCTTAGTGATGAATTCAAGTCAATATTTTGAGGCTTCTAAGTGAGTGAAAGAGAAACTTCTAAATGAGCCTGACTGACTCAGCAGTGTCATGTGTGCAACTTCTGAACGACCTTCAAAGTGTGAGGGAGAATAACTGTGTGGTACTGCTTTTTTAGCCAATGACCTTTCTTGTTTCTAATATATCCATTCCCAATTAGATCAGTCCCTGGTTAGAGCACTGACAAAATGCTTTCATATGCTTAAAGCTTGGAATAGCTCATATGTATAACAGCATTCGCTTAATCATTTAACTAAATAATTATATCCCCAAGAAACTGTCTGGTGGGATGACATGTCAAAGAAGCCAGAAAGGACTTTTAAATCTGCAGTGATTTAATTAAACAAACACGTTTCATATTTGCATGTAGAGATTATATTATTTATAATTAACTTCCCAAATAATTTATTTTGCAGCCTTTTAATTTCCTCCCTATCATTCTGCGTCATTGATAAATCCAGTCACATTTGACAGTCCCAATCTGGCATTTAAATATGACCAAAGTAGACAGAGCAATCATTCTTTAAACAACTTACCCTGAGTGACATACTAAAAAAAACCCTTAAAATCAGTGCCAGCAGCTGCTTGAATGCCAAACACACTTTTTTATTTTCCAGATAGAGATTACTGTATTCTGATTAATTTTATCTACAGTGTAAGTACTAAACTCTCTAGGTGCTTTCTCATGAGAACTAGTAGCCAGAAAGCAGTGCAGATAACAGCAAGTTTATATGTATTTTTTAATTATAACAAAGATAATTAGTGAAGAGTTAAATTATTTTAAAATTTACACTTCTATTTTAGCCATGGATCCACCACACTACCCAAATTCTCTGTGTCCAGCTCAGCTGCTGATTTTTAATTCTGGCTTTTCCCAAGAAATACAAAGATTCCCCATGTGACTCATCTGAGTTTAACATCTCAATTCTCCCAGCCTCTCCTCACACAAAGGAAGTGATACATGCTTTGTCCTCATGACTGGATATCAGCCCAATGTCTGGAAAAGTTACTAGAAAATTGTATTACCGTGGGAATTGAATCAAATTGCCTTTTTCCTGCTTCATCCAGGTGTCCCTTGTAATTATTCTTACTGCTTGACTTCATGATGTGACCTAATTTTGTGCTGTCAGTCCACTTTTGATAACCAAGAATGGAGGAAAGAGAATTTCACATGTAAAAAGGAAGGGGTGGGCATACAGGAAAGTGGAAGGTGCTCTGAGATCAGCTAGTTTCTCCCTTTCACCCTTATTACTTCCAAGATCAGTACCTAAATTACTCAAATAAGCAACTACTGTATTTATTTTTTTTTTAATTAGACTGTTTCTTTTACCTGAATGGCTTTATGGCCACATAATTTTCGTGCTTAATATTCATTAAATGTTGATGTTAAATGTTGAGAACTACTTGCTTCCAAAAGTAAATTGCTGGGTGTGATGTGATGCTGTCTTAAATGTGGGCCCACGGAGTGTAACAACATGAAAGAGAAGTTGTTATACTGTTTGTGCTGACTAATGAAAAAATATCAGCATAATGTCTGCAGAAGAGCCTTCTGCTAACAAACAAATAAATAAATAGCCTATCTGAAGCAGAAAAAATACTTAGTCATGATTTAAAAGTTCTTTAGCTTCACCAGTGTGTCATCAGTCTTTTGGAAATGACAGAGCAATCTTGTGAGACCTAAATCTAATCTGTGGTGGCCCCTATTCAGATATTTAGTATGTGAAACACTCATCTTGGCAGGATCTTGATGGATTCTATCATTTTTATGTAGAATGTTGCAGTAAGAAGCTGGTCTTTTGTGATTGTTGGGTGAAAGCATGGTATGTATGCAAACTGACTTTGTAAAGCAACATCTGCCATGTGCTTTTTCGGGCTTTATTCCTGTAAAAGTCTCTGAAAAGGTATAAAAGGAAGTTAACTAAGGACAAAGATCATTGCTTTTAATACAGCCTAAAGGCAATAATCAGATTTTCAAACTGGGAAGACCTCTTTCTGAAAAGTTATGGTACATCTAACGTCCTGTTGTGGATGAACATATTGCATGTGGCAAACTAGACTTGGGCATGTTAAGGTTGCACCAGTGAAAATCTTTCCATCAAATCTCAATTGAAAGTTTCTTTTTTATTTTTTTTTTAAATGGATTCACAACCTGAGGGACTGGCATGAAGCTGGGACAGGGGAGGGTCAGGGTGGGTGTCAGGAAGAGGTTCTGTCCTGAGAGGGGGGTCAGGCACTGGGACAGGCTCCCCAGGGCAGTGGTCCCAGCACCCAGCTGGGCTGAGGTCAAGCAGCGTCTGGACGATGCGCTCAGTCCCCTGCTGTGACTGGGCTGGTCCTGTGTGGAGCCAGGACTTGGACTCCGTGGTCCTAATGGGTCCCTCAGTAGATTCTGTGATTCAGTGTTTGTCAGGAGTCTTCTTGTGAACTTGTGCAAGTTACTTGCAATTTCCATATTCAATTGGTGCCTGCAGTTACACTGAGCACCAAGAGCAGTTTTCCATTACTGTAACTTCTGTTACTCTGTACATTTTCTGCTTTTCAATATATGCAAAGAATGAAGAGTATGATCCAGACCTGGTGAAGTCAGAGGTATTTTTTTTTATTTAGGAAGGTAATCTTCAATTAACTCAGGCCAAACATGAAAAACAGTTGTAAAAATTAAAATGGAATTAGTAGTTTCAGGTCTCACTGAACCCAGCACCAACAAAGTGCAGCACAGAGCTCAAGTACTCTCACCATCAGCTACTTTACCTTTGTTTATCGCTCTGGTGTTACTGTGTGTCTTCCTTGTGATGGTGAGATCAGGGCAAACAATTCCTCCTGTGGTGTAACAGTAACATACAGCCATGCTAAACCATTGCTGTGAACTTAAAATGACAGTTACATTGCCATACATCAGCCACCATGCCTTCGTGGCAAGTGGCAAGTTGGAAACCAGCTCTGTTATTAAATACTCTTTAGTTTATGGTAGTAAAATGCCTTCAGAACCATGTGAGCTTCTGGCTGTGAGCCTGCAAGCATTTGATCAGTGTACCAACCTGCTGTTTTCTAGAAATTAAGAGTATGGTATATCCCCAAAGTGCTTCAGCTCCACCATTGCCTTTGACAGTCTCACAGAACTTCCACTGATTAATTGTTAGGCTGAGTATGCTTGAACTAAGTCATTAATTTTGTCTGAAAAGGTATAATTCCAGAGCACTTTCTCTAGCAAGATGATATTGCCTGCATTATTAAATACTTTCTCTAGTGCCTGTCATCCATAAACCTCTGCTCCCCGAGCACTGATCCCTTCTGTTTACCCACCGTTCATGGATAGGTACGATAAACCGGGACCAGGTTTTGTACTTCAGGTGTCCTTTGATGGAACAGTTTGTTCTTCTGAATGTAAAGCAGCAGTAAATCATGAACTTTGAGTGTTTGGAAGGCTTTCATTATGTTTGAAACAAAATTGATCATGCTTAACATTTGGTAGACAAATTTTTGCATAATTTAACCAAAGATCCTCTGAAGGAACTCACAGCTCTGCTAACTGTGGTGAATGGGTGAAGTGAGGTGAATAAATGGAGAGATGGTAAAGAGAATAGGACCTGTTGTGACAGGACAAGGGGTGATGGTTCAAAATAGAGGGAGGGAGATTTAGATTGGAGATTAGGAAAAAGTTCTTTGCTGTGAGAGTGGTGGAGCACTGGAACAGGTTGCCCAGGGAGGTGGTGGATGCCCCTGGATCCCTGGAGACGTTCAAGGCCAGGTTGGATGAGGCCCTGAGCAACCTGATCTAGTTGGGGGTGTCCCTGCTTCTTGCAGGGGGGTTGGAATGGATGACCTCTGGGGGTCCCTTTCAAATCTAATCATTCTGTGATTCTATGATTCTGTGAATGGTAGTTAAAACATAATTCCTTTTCCCTGTACAAAGTCATAGTGTATTAGATGCAAAGAGTTTATTTTCCTTTAAAGTGAAACATAAATAAAGGTTTCATTCTATTGGCATCCACAGCTGCCACAATTTATCTGGTGTGATTTTACACTAATATAATAAATTGCTGTAGCTTTTTTTATGGACATTTAAGTCAAACAAATATAAATCCTTAACATTGATAAAAGACATAGGGAACCTGTGTTTTGTTCATTTAGGGAGTGTTCCCAGCACACTTGGTTGCCTGAAAGGATCCATATTATTTATCTGACATTGTGAACCATACATGAAGAGAGGTCCTTCTCCTCCTCTACTCTGCCCTGGTGAGACCTCACCTGGAGTATTGTGTCCAGTTCTGGGCCCCTCAGTTCCAGAATGACATACAACTCCTAGAGAGAGACCAGTGCAGGGCCACCAGATGATGGAGTGGAACATCTTCCTTGTGAGGACAGGCTGAGGGAGCTGGGGCTCTTGAGCTTGGAGAAGAGGAGACTGAGGGGTGACCTCATTCATGTTTTTAAATACGTAAAANGCTGGACTGGATGGTCTTTCAAGGCCCCTTCCAACTCCTGATGTTCTGTGATTTGGTGATATAGTCTAGGCCAATTTAACAGTATTTGTGCAACATGTTTGAGTTAAATCCCATGGGTCTGAACATAGGTATGATCACACAAAGCTCATACATGCAGATGATGACTTCTGATCACTGTCATTGAAGTTCTTTGGGACCTGTGTGGACAACCACTGCATCTTCAAAGGATACCTTCCAAACCTGATGCAGTGAAGAGTTTAAGGATCTACTCAGTTTTGACCATGGTGATATTTATATTCTTACCCTCCCATCCACAGCAACAGTGGTATCTATTGTTGCAGTCCATTCAGGGGAAGGAAAGAGTGCAGCAGATGCAGTTTTATACAAGTCAAGCATGTCGAATTCTTTCAATTTGTGTTCCATAAGCACTGGTGAATTTGAGGAGTAATTAAAACCAGTTCTTGTAGTTCATACTGGGTGATGTTGCTTGCATCTAAGTGAGGGAATGGAGGTTAGGGTTTGTGAAATGAAGTGATGGGAGAGACCCCCCCGGAACGATAGGAGGCTTGAACAGGGATCACCTCAAGCGCTTGTAGTGGATGGTAGGCAGGAATTTTCTGCCAGGGAAACAAGTAGGAGTCAGAGCTGCCTGTGCTGACACTGGAGTATGGCACCCTTGGATGTGGCAAGACTTGGATGACTGGCCTTCTGTGATGCATGGAGAAAGGCTCTTTAGGAAGGAGGATGAGGAGAGAGCCATCCTCCTATGTGAAGCAGCAGCTTGAATGTGTGGAGCTCTTCTATGGAATGGCAAATAAGGCCTCGTGGAGCAGGAAAGGGAGAGATGCAACTAAGGGTAATATGTTCATGGGAGTGTTTTACTACCCAGTTAACAAGGGAGTGCAGCAGCCATCGATCTATTGGATCTGCTATTCACTGATGAAAATTGGTCAAGGAGGTGATGGTCAGTGACAGCCTTCTTGGTAGTGGTGTTCAGGATCCTGGGGTTGAAGTGAGGAAGGCAAATAGTGGACTTTGGTTTTGGAAAAGAAAGGGGATAACAAGTCTTACTGTGCAAGATAATACACTTTTCAGAAGTAATTGTCTCTCTAATAAAAGAACAAAGCTCATGGAAGACATATATCTGAATAGAGACCTCTCCTTCGGTTTTTCCAAGGGGAAACTTCCTTTCAATCACAAGGACTTCTATGGAAATTAGGCAGAAATGGATTGAATGTCTGTGAGGTAACACTACTCCATCAGACTTTCAAATTATTTTGTACAGTTTTTACATTGCTGTCAGTAAGACTTGAAAAACATTGCTCATTTGGCATTCTTTAAAGCAGTCATTAATTGCCCAGCTTTGATTGAAACCACAAACTGGCCAGCAAAACCAGGCAGTGTGATAGCTGAGAAGGCAGGAATCCAGCTTGGCTTTTGGATTCTGGGTTACTTGTGGTGTTGGCTTGTGGAGAGATCCCTGCCTCTGCTTTGTTAGGTGTATAAATGGCAGGCAATGCACACTGGTGCTGCTGGCAGAGCAAGGAACCTGAAACCACAGGACAACAACTGTGAGCTGTGAGCATTCTTCAGAGCAGGAGCACACTGTAACACCATCCTAAACCGGTGTCCTGGATGTAATAATCATTCCAAGGTGTTGGTGAACAATTAAAAACTAACCAGTAATGTATTCATTGAGACTATCTGAGGGAGAATGAGGAACACCTTCAAAAAACATCAATTTTTATGAAGAGGGACATGTCCCAATCCGGAAAGGTCCAATTGGAGGAGATATGTCATTATTCCCAGAGTGAGATTAAGACACAAACAAGGTCAGATGCCATCAAGTAAAGAGGTTTAGTAGTTACTTCAGCACTTGTGTAGGTGAGTGAGGAGAGAGAGTGGTAAAGAAGGAAAAAAGGACAGTAGAGGTGCCACAGCTGCCACCACGGATCTGTGGTGTCCCGTCAGCGGCAATTCCGTTTGATGTTGTCGTCCCAGTTCTTTCACTGAGGTGCCGCTGCCAGTCCAGGAGCTGCTTTGCTGAACGTCACCTCCCGGTGGGCGGTGGCCACACGTCCAGTCCCGTCCCTCGGGGGGGTCTCTGGGCCTCTCTGTTTTCCAGACCCCGGCTCTGGGGTTTGGATCCATCGAGTCAGTTCTGGCTCCAGGGCCATAGATTTTTTTTTTCTTGGAAAATGGCTGGCAAGACAGAACATTCCAGTTCAACAATCTTTCCTACACTGTGGCCTGTGAGGTGTGCATGTTATATCATGATACAGCTGTACAGAGTATTTCTCAACCCATAGTCTTCCTATTTTACACAATATGGTTGGAGACCTTCAGTTGAATTTGAGATAGTTGTGACATCATTGCCAGGTGTTAAAACACATGAAGCATATTTTCAGCTTTCCAGACATGTATTTAGCAGTGTTTAATATTGGTTATATAAAAGAAGTGAGGATGAGATGAGAAAAGAAGGGGTACTCGTGTGAAGTTCATGATGTGGGCAATTAGAAGACACAGCTGGCCATGACAGAGCACTCTTTAAAACCTTGCCAGTTTTCCTCTTGTGACACATGGTGATTTACAAGCACAGGCACAGAAAGTGGGGTGATTAAGGATTTTATTCTCATTCATTGAACCCTGCAGGCAAATGCTTTCAATATTTAACCAAGAGATCAATGAAAGCAAATTGTCCTCTGACAACCAGCTAGTTAGTTCCCTTCAGGTGAATTACTGCTCTGAGTACTCCACCAACATGAGGACAGTTTTCTCTCTTTGTTTTGCTTTATTTCCTGCATTCATGTTTTTATCACCTCTCTTCCAAGAGCCTCTTTACAAGATGAGTTAGGGATGAAGCATATCTAGTTGCTGCTGTTGCAAATGACACCTGACATCCATCAGGTGTCATTTGAGGAGCTGAACACGTGTTTCCAGTATGTTGATAACCATGACTTCAAAACAAGGTGTAAAGCCCAGACTGGAGACAGGTATTTCAGTGGGATCTGCTCGAAGTCTGGGCAGCACCACTGCCCTTGGGACACCATTGTGACCTCTGTTGTGCTAAGAATTAACCAACTATGACTCCTAGACAGTACTGGAGTGGGCAAAGCCCCACTAAAACCAAGTCAGCATTTCCAAGGAGGCATTTCCAAGTTCTTTTTTTTACTGCTGTAAGGTCAAGGCTGATGTTCTGTCAGATTATTTTTTTCAGCTAGAAGAGAAACGCCTCTCTTGTCATACCCTCTCCTCGTTATGGGAGTGTGACAGCAGTTGTGAGATTGTTCAGCTACCAAGCTGGGATACAGTACAGTTCACACAGTCACTGTATGCCTTAGAAACCGACTGTCTTTTCATCCTTTGTGTCCTTGTGCTAAGGAAAGTGGTGATGTATTGTCAGCTTACAGAATCCTTCGTGGCAGTTATTTGGGCAGGTACTTTTCCTGTAGGGTTACAGATAAGGACCTTTTGATCCTAGACAAATTTCTGAAATCCTAACTCATACACCTGTAAACCTGAAGAAGCTGATCCAGGCAGTAGACAACCAGCTTACAACATCATGCCAGTGTTTACAACAGCTGCAATCCCTTCTCTGTCTAGCAGCCCACATATTGCTTCTGTCAGCTCTGTCAGGAGATGGCCTCGTTTGCTCAGCTCTCGTAAGCTGCTGGCTCTTGTTACATCTTGACAAATCATTCTTCTCCAGGAGTAAACTGGTATTCTCCACACCCATCTTCAGCAGTTATTCCTCTGCATGATAACAAGAGAATAACAGAGAAGCAGTTCCAAAATAAGAAGAAATTGTAAAGATACTTTAAAAAGATGTAATGAAAAAAAAAATCATGCTTAAACATAAACTGCATCATACTACCCTTTATATACATTGTTATGTCCTGTATGTTGCCCAGGATCTACAAACTCCTCAACACAAACCACAAAGACCTTTCTTGTAACAAGCTCTCTGATATCCTATGGAAATGAATATTCTGATAATCACTTCACCAAACCCTTAAAAAAACCCAATCTATAAGCATCCTTTGCCTTAGTATGCTCCTTGCCTGGTTAAGAGACCTATGAACATTCTCTTGAAAATGTCTTCTCAGAATTTCCATAGAGAATCCTTTGGAGAAGTTCTTTATTTCCAAACAACTTTCTTGCTTTTTAGAAATATGACTTCAAAGAGAATTTTGCCAGTAGCATTGGTGCAGAAGCAAGGAGTAATACTGGAAAAAAAATATACTATGGTGTATGTAAAAGAACTTAGTAAATGAACTCTCAAGACATGCTTATAAATATGAGGAGACACTAGAAAAGTAGGGGGCTTTTAATTAGAAACTTATTATGAGACTTTATTATGCATTGCAAACATTTCCTCCCCTAAATGTAAAGGTCACACTTCCACTGATTTTACCAGGTCAGTACTCCACCCTGTGGATTATTTATTAAAAACTGTTATAATAGCATGAAAGATTTGGTCAAACAGATCTGTAGGGCAAGCTATAAATCAATGCAGTGATTTGGGCAGCAAGATCACCCAGCAGATCAGACACACTGAGGATTTGTGCCTGTGGCCTTGGTATGGTAGTTAATTCTCCATATGTCTTTGATGGACCTATGTAATTAGTGACACTACCTGGGATGACTATACCTACTAATGAACACCTAAGAATGGTAGTCTTTGACCAGGTCAGATATTCAGCTAGCCTGACATCCTCTGTTTGTAGCAAAAGCTTAGGGAAAGAATTGTTTATAATTTCTCACATAGAGCAGTAACATTAGATAAAATAGAAAGGCTACAGTCTGTATGAAGGTGAGAACATGTGGTCCAGCTGCATCAATGGGACCACCATGAATGTTCCCAAAGGATACAGGTAGCATTTGTCCATCACATCAATGGGCATATAGATCATATGCTTCTGTGCATAAAACCCTGCTCCTCTTTTTAATCATTCTCCTTGTGGCTTCAAGAGAATACAGGTGTGCAAAGTACATGGTTATAATGATTTCCAAAATTATCTCTGCACGTACAACCTTTTTATGGATCATTGTAGCTCCAAAGCTGGAGATAAAGAAGCAAACAAGGAAATTATTTAAGTACTAAATCTGGCAGAAGCTGCCAAGCAATAGACTGAAAAGAAGTATTTAGGTTTAGAAAGCAAAAAGAAGTTGCATATATCTCCTGGACCAAAGACCATTTTGTATCCCATCTCTATTTCTTATAAAGAGTAGATTAAGCATTAATCAACTTCCAGATTCTCTGGTCTTGATTCAACTATACTTAAATTCATTACAAAAGATGAAAAAAATGCTGAGATCACCTACATATACCTTTCACTTCAGTGTTTCCTATTTGTGTTCATGTCCCTCTCATTCCTGTAGGTCTTGTGTTGCCATAATTGCAGCCAGTTCTTTGCAGGCTCTAAGTTTGAACACCAGACAGACAATAGATATCTGACAGCAACCAACTGGGTCGATAATCCATAATTTGTTGATCACAATAGGGTATCAGGGGATTGGAAATTCAGTGCTGGTGCAGCTGTACTTACTGTCAAACTCAGCAGTGGATCCAGGGCTGAGGGCTGAAGTTTGCTTTAAAGTCTGTTTTTCAGTGGTTTCTGTGCTTCAGCTGGGGGAATTTGCAGTTGAATGAAACCTGACAGGGAAATTGCCAGCTCGAATGCAGATTTCCTCTGAAAAGGGTTTAAACAGAGTCTAGAACACAGCAATCATCAAAGAGGAAGTTCATTTTGCCAGATATGGTTAAGTAATCAATCAAGCAGAAGCATTTGCAGCTTCCAGGAGTTTATTTTTGAGTGATTTGCAGCTTTGTGTTTAAGATGCTTTCTCACTGAAAAGGTACTTTTGTTAGTGCTTTGAGAAGGTAGCTGTCAAACAGCAGTTACTCCTCATAAATCAGTGAAGTGACAGTGGGATGGGATGGGGTAAGGGAGAAAACAGCCAGAACAGCTTTGAAACTGTGAAACAGGCTGGGGAGGGGGCTGGAGAATAAATGTTATGAGGAATAGCTGAAAGACCTGGGGTTGGTTAGAAGGATGACAGGAGACTGAACTGATCTCTACAACTACCTGCAAGGAGGTTCTGGAGAGTCAGACCTTTTCTCCACAGTGACAAGTGATAGGACAAGAGGAGATGGCCCCAAGTTGCTCCAGGGGAGGTTCAGATTGGATATTAGGAAAAACCTCTTCCCAGAGAGGGCTGTCAGGCCTTGGAACAGGCTGCCCAGGGAGGTGCTGGAGTCTCCATCCCTGGAGGCATTGAACAGATGGGGAGATGTGGTGCTGAGGGACGTGGCTTAGTGGTGGATGGCAGGTTAGGGGGATGGTTGGACTTGGTGATCTAAAGGGTCCCTTCCAACCAGGACAGTTCTAAGAGTCTATAAAATTAGTTCCTGGTCCTCATCTAAGAAGCTCTAAACAGCTACTGCTAATAACATTGTTTACTCTGTCAGGTGACACTGAAGCTTGGTTGCCTAAAGAGTCACATCAGGTTAAAGAAGAAGAGGGAAATTAGCAAGGCCTCTAAAAATTCAAATGGATATTAAATGAAGTTTTAACAGTGACAAGGCTGTATTTCTTAGAATGTCAGATCACTTTATGGGCCTTCACTCACTTAATTTGGAGCTTCCTCTGTATTGCAAATTAAGAAGCTGAAGAAGAGGTCACTAGCCAATCAACACAGCAAATTGATTGCAATTACTCCAATCCCCCAAGGTAATAACATTTTGCCTCAAGTGACAGGTCTGCATAGCCTTGTGGTAGCCAAGGTCACCTGAACAACTTCAATCCCATGCAAATGTTGCACGATGGGAAAGGAAATTCTGCTCTGCAAAGACCCTTTTCTTGCTTCAAACCTCTGGACTTCAACCATAAGTCCTTGCTCAGTTCAGATTCCACTCTGGTCTCCACCTCGCCTACTGCTGCGTGCCTGTGCTTATTGTTGTGCATTTATTTTCTCCAAAAAAAAAAAAAAAGCAGCAATAAAAGAACAGATTTAGGTATTTGGCATTGAAGGTTAATGTTACTTTTATGAGATGTAATTCAGATCTTTTAGATTATGCTTTTTCTGTTCAAGATCCCTTGGCTGCTATTTGGGCCATTCATTTCAGAGACATGCTATTGAATCAAAAAGGTTGGATACAATGTTCTGCTTCAATAGTGAACCACGTGTAAGCCAAACAGAACAAACCTGCAATCACCTCTTTGGGCTCAGAACTCTTTACTTGTGATCTCAAGGCTCCTCTGTTGCTGGTGTTCACCAGGATGGGGATTTCTTCTCAGAGGTTGTAGCATGCAATAGAAAGTCTTATTGGCAGCATTACTGTTCTCATTTGTAGGCCTCAGCAGCACAACATTCCAGCTTGTTTCAATTAAAGGGAGAAATTGGATGTATTTAATTGATGTCACTTCGTTTATAGAATCTGTTTGCCTGAATATGGGGTGAATTAAATAGGGGCATCTTGTGCTCATAACCTCAAGACTTTCCACCAGCCCCTGACAAAGAAACCTCTTACTATTGGTTCTGAGGTCGCACTGATCGTATCCAACACTTTATGGGAGTTTAGGCCGCACTGGTCTTGGAACGCTCAGCCTCAGTTTATTGCTGCATGAAAGGGATTTAAATAGATGGGCAGACATGAATTTTGTGAATGAAACAACTGCCTTGGTGACACATTTTATTATGAACTTCTCTTGGTCAGCCTCACCAAGCTAAGCACTCCCTTGCGAGCCTTTGTCCCCTCTGGGCGCTGGTATCGGCCAAGCCCAGGTAAGGCCTCTCCTGCTGAAACTCTGCAATAGCAATATGGAAGGTTTGATGCTCCTTCCATGCATTGTTCTCCACTCCATCCCTCTCCCAGGCTGTGTGGCTGTCTGCTTTCCCCTTTACTAGCTGTGTTCTTGCTTCAGTGGAAGATGCTGTGTTGTGTTGGGGCTAGTTTGCATTCTTGATGGAAGCTGCATATGCTGTTTGTGCATTTTCAACCTGAAGGAAATGAGGGGGAGTGCTGGTGAAAAATTTATATGTACTCAGTCCTTTCTGCTTGAAATTAAGTAGGGAATAGGTAGGTAGGTATTACCAGTGTTGAGTGGGCTGTTCAAACTACAGCATCATCTCTGTTGGAATGGCTGGAAGGAGGAGGAGAGGTGGGAATTTGCCAACACTTTCAAGGATTCTTAATTTCACAGACCATTTCAGGGAAGGAAACTCCATGAGATATGCATTGTTCACACCTGAGGTTTGGCTTTCTTCTAGAACAGAAATCTAGACTTGGAGGCCTTGGTAAAATCAGTGCCTTTCCGAAAGAAGGGTCATCTGATGCTGGTGAGTTCTGCTGCAGTTTCATGTTTAACATGATAGTGCCAGTTATCTGTATTCTGAGCACCTTTCACCTCTGCTTTGACTGCCCTTGCAAAGACTGCCTAACCTCTTTGAAAGCATATTCCTGGTTCAGCTGAAGGAGCTCAACAGCTTTCCTCCCCAGCTACAGCCAGTCCAACCATGCAGAGAGGTTAACTCTGAGGAGATGGAGAACTCACGTCTCTTAATCTGCTTTATTGATATGAGACACTTTAGTTTCCTTTTTCAGATAAAAACAAGTGAATAAGCAGAGTTTCTTGAATTAAGTGCAGATCCTTGAGTTTGGTCTTGGTTTCTTCTGCAGTTCCCACAGAGCTTGTAAAGATCTTCAATGATGCTGTTGTTTACTTTGCTCCAATCAGTTGCATATGTTCCAAGAAGCTAACAGATTTCTCTTGGCTACGTTGCTGTGAGAATTCTTTCCTGTGAATGGGTCCTTCTATGTTACATGAAGTACTTTGTAAACTACAATTACTCTTCTTCCCACCCTGTGGACAGCTTTTAGGCTCTGTCTCCCAACTCAGAGCTTTGCTCAAATGATAAAGTCAAAGAAAATGTGTAATTATCAAAAAGGCTTTGTTAACTTGCTGTCTTCACTTGGACTTATGCCTCCTTCAGCTACATGAACTAGACTGAGTAACCTACACTTAAATCCTGCTAGCCTGTTACTGTGGGTTACTGGTTTGATTTGAGTTTGGAGGGAGAGGGAACACCCCTTCCAACTCCTCCAAAGCTTAAAAAATGCTAAAATCTCTCAAACCTTTGTCCATGCTACACTGCTCTTTGTTGGTGATAGAAGCATTTCAGATTCCTCCACTCATTTTCGTGTCTGAATCCGAATCAGGATTGAAGCATACCCT
>VXBZ01013319.1:0-11420 GCA_013399135.1 Heliornis fulica | reverse complement strand
ACCAGAACTGGCTGATTTAGATATTATGGCTGCAGATGGGCACAAAGACGTGAAATAACTTTACTTTCATCATTCTTTAGTGGTTTGCTGTCCTTCAGTAGCAAAATGAGACAGGAATACCCAAAGACACCATTAAGAGATGAATCATAGAAGATATTATAACACAGAACTGTTTCAAATCTCCTATAATTTAAATTTATACTATTTAACCTGTGGAAATTGATACAGTTTGCAACAAAAAGTTAGAAAAGGGCTGCAGTTTTCCTCAGCTATACATGAAGATATTGTCCCGCTATTCTCTTTCTTTGACTTCAGAAGCAATAGTAGAATCCCAATAAATAATTCACACAGAAGAAAGGCAACTCTAATTATCAGCATTTCTCTCCCAGTAGAATTTCCCCTTTGGCCTTACCAGACTTCTATAACTATGCTAGGGTTACTATCTATACCTTTACCTAGCAACAACTAAAGTTAGTACTTCATACCATTAAGTTAATAACTCTGAAACAGCAGCTAAAAAAAATAAAATGAGGTAGGCACACCTCTAGTATATGTATGGGGCTATTAGAACTATTCGATGCTTACTAATACAATATTATATTAAAAAATTACACTTATTTTTATCGGATCACAGAGCTGGGGGATACTTTGGAATAGGATCTGGCAGAGATCTGTACCTTGGAAATATCGTGTATTAATGCAGTGAGTGTCTAGAAGATACCTTCTTATTGAGGGTCACCTGTTTTAATCTCAATGTTGGTTGTGATGGGGATTCTTTCCATGACTTTTCTTTCAAGTAAGAACATACTACTTTGCTGTGCTTCACTGAAAAATTGTTTTTGTTTTTTAAATTATCTAAATAGAAAAAAATATATTAAAACAAAAAGCATCCAAAAACCACCCCAACTGATGGATGAAGCAGCCTTTCCAGTTCCACACTAGACTCAACATTTGGCTAAACTGTGCTCTCAGGCTGTCCATTCCTACCCTCTTTCTTGTACTAATTAACCAGTGGCAAAGAAATTAAAATTTTAAAGTAACCTTTTGTGTGGGGAGAGGGTGGACGGGACACTAGAATAGTTCCCTAAACCAACAGATCTTATTGGAGAAAAGCAGTCACTTCCATTTGGTTCTTCAGCTTAGAATTGCAGCAAACCCTTGCACAAGGTAAACAGCAGCTATCAAAAAAGAAAATAAATCAGACATCTCCGTGGTTTAGTCACCTGGCAGACATCAGAGCGTATCCCTGTTTTCCAGAATCCCTGGCTACTCAACTCAACGGTCACTTCACGTCTCATTGTGTTCTTCTGACGAATTTTCTGCAGTGCTTCCTAGACAGAGAGAGAGAGAGCAGTGCTCCTGTGAAGAACCTTCTACAACAAAGCAGTATGAAACCATGAGTGTGTTCACAATACCCGTTAAAGGTTTGCTTCTGCTGTGCAGACTAGTCCAGATACTGTAACTGCCAGCTGCAGACTGTAGCCGACGTGCTGGAGTACAGTGTAGAAAAAAATATTTTGGTGGATGGTAGACCAAGGAGAAAACAGAGATGACTACATCTTTCTCTGAAAATGACAGAACAAACCAGTCCAACTCATATATCCAGGATGATCTGTAAGCAAGTTAAGATCCTTCTAACGAAAGCACTTTCTTTGCCCCGTGTGCAAAACCACCTCTTCATTCAAGTCCATCACCATGAGTACTCCTGGTTTGAAGAGTTCATTAGAGGTGAAACAGACTAAATAGAAGAAAGGCTGTCTTGTGATCTTGGCTACTTCATAGGAGTTCCTGTTCAACATCATTAGTACTAGTCTGGGAAAGAGGTCAGCATTCACTAGTCCTGGAACCTATTACAATGAAAACTACCAATATTATTTCTATCAAAGTTTTTTTTTTAATTTTATTTTTTTAATCTGGTTTTGACCACTGGCTGTTTGGTGTTGTATAAACAGTTCATTTGCCTCTAGAAAATATGAAAGAGACAGAATCATTAAAATTCTCACACAATCATTACAAGAACATACTTTCTGTACAAACAGAATTAAAAACCCCCACACAGCTAAAATAAAAATCAACCCCAGATCAGGATCTCCTGGTTACAATACTACAAAGCCTCCAGTGTACACAAGGTCCCACACAGCATGCTAAAGACCCCCTCATACTTTTCCTTCTGAACACAGAACTTTTCAAAGCTGCAACCCAGCCTCCCTCTCCTCCTTTTCACTACAGGGCACTTGCTCAAAGCCATCTCTTCCCAGCTTCTTGTCTGAAGCCTGTGAGCATCTCTCAACAGGAATGGGCTATGTCTTCTGTTCTGCACTCAGGGTGGTTCCAAGAGGCGCATCTATGCAGACAGAGTCATCAAACCTCAGACACCTCACTACTGAGGCTTCTAGGATAGGAGGCTAGTTAGTCCTGGCTCCTTTTATATTGAATGAAGAGGGATAAATGGCTTAAAAATGCATTTCTCTCTCCATTGACTTCAAAGTGAGCCTTCAGGTCACAATTTACACACCTGCTGTAAATGCTCAAAGTTAGGTTAGAGGAATAAAGCCCCCAGGCACGACCTTGTCACCATCATACAATCTCGTAGCATCGAATAGCCGATGGCAGAGGGAACAGAGATGCTCTCAGCATTGCACCCCTTGTGCATTGTCTAAAATTTCCATTTGAAGGCTGTGTCACTGAGTGCTTTGAGAGAGGTGCTACAGTGTTTGCTAGATCTAGGTGTGCTTTCAGGCCGACTGGCTCAGGAGCACTCCAGTGTTACTCAATATGTGATTCATAATCTTTAAAAGCCCACATACCAATCAGGTGTCAGTAATTTAAGAAGGAGCTGTAGGTTCCTCCATCAGCAAAACACACAGGTTATCCTCACATAAAGCTTTTGCTTTGGCCCTGTATGGCTGTCACGGCAAACTACTTGATAAATTCATTATCCCAAATAATACAGTCTAGACACAAAAATCAGCACACCACACGGTAAGTGATAAATAGCAAAGGAGCATTTTATCTTTTGAAGCAAAACATAATCACTCCCCTATATTCAATCCACTACGTTTTTAGAAATAAGTAATCCATTAGCCCCTAATGAAAAGAGATGTCCATAAAACAATGGTCTTGTTTTGAGTGTAAAAAGCCGTAGCAGACTAAATCATCTCCTACAGGGAATTTTATTTTTCCCCTTAGAACTGAGGCACAGTTAAGTCACAATATTTTTCTTTTCCCCTTTAAAAGTAAGGAAGCTAAAGGCTTATTTAGTATCTGCATAAAGAAAGTTTTAACTGAGACTTTTGCTTGTGCAACAGTATACCATGCTTTGCAGTTATAACAAAAATCAAGTGCAACGTCAAATGTATCGAACATTTACTGCAACCAAAGCCACACAGTTAAGAGACTGAAGATGACTCAGGAATTGGGACTCAATGGTCGTCACTGGTCCATTCCCAGTCAGGATTTTCTATAAATTATCAGGGTCTCTAATAAATAAAAATACACCATCATTTAATTAAATTACATCCAGTACCAAAGAAGTTATATTAAGAATACATAGAGGAGAAATTAAGTTGTACAGTTAAGAGTGGTAGACATGTACCAAACAATTTAAAGTTTCAGTCCAATATCTTAAAAACAGATACCTGAGAGCAGGCTACTTCAGTCTATATGTAGTTGACTATTTTTCTGATTCCCAAATTTTGAGCATCTACACTTAATTAATGCTTACTGTGCATTACTTCATGGGGGCGGGGGTTGGAGAGAAAGACAAAATTTCAACAAATACTTCATTTGTCATTAAAGATAACTGGAAATAACAACAACCAGACAATTCCCATTCAAAGATCCTAAGAAACATCACTAAGGTTGCCTAATCAACTACAGTTTAAAACCATGCCCAAGCGTGGCAGTTTTTATCTCAGAACAGAAATATTTTAAATGATGAGCAAGTTAAAAGTGCACTCGGAAATAAGAAGTCCTTTTTAAGCTAATTCTTGAAACCATTAGTGGCAATGGCTATAAGGAAGTTACAAGACTGTAATGATCATTTCAATAATTGGGAAAATATTTGCAGTGGTTTGACGGAAAAAAAATCCATTCACTAACAAACAATCAAAATACAATTAGTGTTAACAGCCTGAAAAGAAAATATTCTGTGAAGGACTTATATTGTTTCCATAAACAGGGTGGTCATATGGCTTCATTCATCCTGAATTATCATGGTCAATTATCAGTTAAAGGAGGGCTCAACATACCTCTCTTTGTGATAACTTCTGTTTATCTGCTTGTTTGACTTTGGGACTATTAGCCAGAAGGTGACGCAGCTTCACATAACTCTTCCACAGCTTTTGGTATCTAAAGGACAAAAACAGAAACCCCATATTTTGGTTGATACAAGTCTCTCATAGTTTGTCCTTCTGAACACAGCAGTTGCTATTAACATACCCATACAGACTGTCTACAAGCATATTTTTGCTCCAGAAAAGAAACCAAAGAAAAACCCCACAAAGCATTTTCCAAGAGTGGTGACAGTGTCTCTATAGTTGTTCGCACGGAGCAGGCATGGCAGCGGAGAGGAGGCATTAGTGTGCAGTGTAAGGTGAGCAGCAAAGCTCAGGGCAGGGCCCAGGTCTCAGAGATACCCACCCATCCTCTCCAAAGGGACACTCTGCATGCTGAAGAAGACTTGCCCACAGCATGACAGCTCAATTCAGGCAGCTGAAACGCCCCCTTCTTCACAGGGTTTATCTATCACTGAAAAGCAGCAGTAATTGTTCCAAAGAAATGTCTGCCTTTACGCTGGCTGAACACTTTTCATCAAAGCACGCGAGGAGAAGCTTTACAAGTCACTTGCAACACAAAGACATTATGTGTACGGCAAAATAAGTTTTATTCCCTCCAGGTTTCTGGTGAATGGAAACAGCAAGTTTTCTCTTTGATTAGCTTACACTTTAGGTTTCTGGGTTTCACCAACTGTCTAGCCTGATCAAATAGGAAAAGGGGTGTCTAATTACACATGAACATCAATAACAGAACTTTTCCTCAGTGGGAGTCTCTCTGCGATCCAGCAAGGATTTTCAGAAACCGTATCAGAACTTAATCCATCTGCAGAAAACATCCCACCATTATATTCATCTGCAAATGACCAACAACTTCAGAAGTTACTACAGCAGAAGCGAGCAACAGAATCATGACATGCACCTTGTGTCCTTAGGAAACAATGCTAGATTCAAAACAGTATCAGCTCTGTCAAGGTTTCTTTTCAAGAAAACTCATAGACCCAGACTTTTAATTGAAAGCAGGGAATTAGATGAGAGAAGGTAGAAGTTTACCCAAGTAATTTAATTTCCTTTATATTTATGTTTTTTAAAAAGACCCTCCTCAGCATCTGTTTGGAGCAGTGGTTTAGGAGAAAGTTACCACATTAGTGGCAAAGCAAAAAATGAAGGAGCAGCTTTTTGACTATTTCATAATGTTCCCAGCATCCCACATTCACAGGCACACAAACAAATCTTCTTACTGTCATTTTTTCCATAGCTATTTCTCTGCAGCATTCCTGAATGTGTATTTTCTGACTCCAGAGATGCTGATTTTTGAGTCTATAAACACATCTAAAATGGTCACTCCATAGAATTTTCCCTATGCTCTGCTCTCTGCATTTCTGCAATCTGCACAATAGCACATCTATTATTGTCAAATTCCTATCCAAAGGAGAAAAGTGAGTTAATGAACAAACCAACCATCCAGAAAACAAACAAATGCCATGAGGAAATTTCAATCTAAAACCAAGAACCTGAAACCATTATCTACAATGAATGTTTTACTATTAGTATTAATATGGGTGGAACAATCTCTGTTACTGCAGTTCAGTTTGAAAATTAACAAACTGCAGTAACAAAAATTTTGTATTAGAACCTCATAAAGAAAATACACACTTGAGGAAAATCTTCTCTAGGGATTACCTCTGTCACACATACATCGCTGTTAAGCCTGAGATTTATGATGGCACTCAAAAAAGGTCTTTCAAAAAAACCTGTTTTGTTACTTTGATAAAAAAAGCACACTGAAATTCTGTAAGTGACTCTGAAAAAAGAAAAAAGTCATGGAACTTTAAAGAAAAAAGGGTAAAATAAGAAAGTGTTGGAAGAATAATGTTTTCATCCTTATACATTTTAGGTGTAAGGTATTAGAACTTTACAAATATCAAGAAATTCAGAATTCAAAATAGGCATAGTTCTAATACTCTCTGGTCTATTTATTTTCCTTTAATAGGTAAGGAAACTAAAAGACAAGGAAGATTAGAGCCATTCTCAAAGCCAAAAGGAAAATGTTATCATCTAGGTAAGTCCTCACTCTTCCCACTTCCCATCATATTCAATCTAAAATTCTCATCAAGGAACTGCAAAAGAATATGTCTGTCATATATGCACATAGGAGTGACTGGGCCCCAAAACTGCACGTGAAACTCAACATCCTTAAGTGACCCTGGAGGAAAATGCATGAGGAAAAAATACCATCTAAACTATACATTCACAAGAGAAGGGAGGGCCCTACACTGGCTGTCACCATTAAGTAAACCAGTCACCAAAATAATGAGAAGAGTTCCCTGAAATTGTCACAGATTAAGTACCATGAACAAACCCCCATAATCACTTTTATGCCACCACATGAATGCACTTCTGCTTAAAGTTCTGATTCCCTCTCTGCTCCTTCATTACACTCCTCCCAGTCTCTGCAAGGATGTAAAAGGTAGAAAGAAGTAGCATGGACGCAACAGCTTCCACGCTAGGGAACAGTATGTAGACTTGATCCTTCAAAGCACAGCAAGCAATAACTAGAGTAGGATATGTCAGGCTGCAAGAAACACAAGTGTCATGAAGAGAGCAAACAGAAAATGGTCATAATCTTCATTATTAGGTGTGAGATTAGAAGAGCATCTAAATAAACGACCAAGTAGCAGCTCTGAAACAAAAGTCCTTTTACATATGATGCACAATAGTACTGGGGAAACAATTACCTGGAATCTTCTCCCTGTCAGTAGCACAAAAAAAAGATTAAAACAGTGACTTGAGAAATTCCGAGAAGGTCCATTCAGGGCTGTTAAAATTATGTCCTCTAGCTCAGAAGTTCATATTCTGCAGACTTTTGGTAAGCATTTCTCCTGCTCTGCCTTCCTTTTACACTATTCTCACTCTAAAAACCTGTACCTAACCTTGCAGAGAAAAAACATGGAACCTGAGGAATTTTTAGTCTGACCTGGAAGAGCTTTTCTCAAGTTGAGAAATGTTATACTGCACATGCATGCACGTTTACTTCAGCAGATCCTGAATTATGGCTAGAAAAAGAAGTTACACCTTAGACTTACTTGTAAGAGCTAGTGTCCAATGCCATAAGCACTAAGAGTTATATCAGACTCAACACAAGGACAAGCCCTATTTAAGCCACAAAGGACAACAGCAACATGTTTCTGAACAAAAAGTAGAAGGAAAAACAACTTACTGAGGATCTCCAGCATAACTGAGTTGAGCAGGTCGTATCCCAAAGTGGACAATAATGGGGAAAGTAATTACATCGGGATTGAACTGTTCACGGTCCAGTTGATCAATACGAACTGAACTGGGTTTCTAGGAAGAAAAAAACCAAAACACAACCTAATTTACAATAGCTCCATGGAAAATATATTGATTCTAGCCCACACTGTCCAGGAACCATGAAACAGCAAGATTCCAAGTTTACTAACATAAAACTAATCATTCGTCTTAAAAAAAATAAATAAAAATTGGAATGACAGTGACTGAAAGTTAACTGACTTAGCTCTCCTAGCATAAAAAGGAAGTTTTCTTATTTTCATTTCACAAGTTGGGAAATTTAGTTTGATTATTTCCAAGAACATAAAGCAAATTTTAGTCAAACATCTGACTGTAAATAAAACAGTGTTAGCATTCTGGTATCTAAGCACCCACATTCTCAAGTCGTTCGTTAACAGGTTGCCTCTCTAATTTTTATTTCTGTTCCTGATATTACATTTATTCAATCACACCAACTAAACAGCATTAAAAAAAAAATGTCACACTGCTCTTAGAAAAGGCTGCTAAGCTGATATGTATAAAGAGTAGAATCTTCTACAATGAGGATACTTTTGTCCTTTTTACACTTCAAAACAGAAGTTGTTTTTATAGTTAAAAAGGACAGGGTAGAAGGAGGCAACTGTCACTTCACCTCTAAAAAAATCCATCAGAAAATGAGTAATTGTACATCACTGTAGAAGACATGCTGCTTACAGAGCTCTTGGTCACTTATCTGGCATATTTAAAAACTCAGCTGAAGGTGCACAATTTGTCTCCAAGTAAACATTTTCATTACCTGGAAAGCTGCTTTGTTATGTGCCTGCTTACTCCCCACTTTGCAACCAGCTGGATGAGGCCAATATTTTCTGCTTGTGTAAGGTTTCAGAAAAAGGGCATTACTTCTAGTTACCTGCACCTCAAAACTTTAATTTAGCATTGTGAATTTTTCAAAGATGAGCTTCAGATTTGCAGAAACAGCTCCCACCATTCTCTTCACAAAACAATAAGAAACAGTGTCAAGAACAAAGCTTTCACCCTTCAAACCACCTTGGTGGAACTGTTCACAGGAGTCATTTTTTGCTTGGATAAGCAAAGCCAATTCTAGAAATACAGGTAAGTCTCATCAGGCAACCACATTTCCAATCTATTCTAGAAGAAAAAACCTCAAAAACTTACTTAAAACTTTGACATTCAGAAAGAAAAGCATTTTCCAAGGGAAAAATGCTTATCCAGCTTCCCTTTAGACATGATGACTGCACATAAAGTTATATCTCCACAGCAAAAACTTAAGAAAAATAAAAAAATAATTAGCTTATGCTGCCAGGTTAAAAAAAAAAAAAAAAGGAAATATGTTTTCCCCACAGAACTTGAAGTAAAAAGGGATTAGGGAAAAAAAAACCCCAACACAAAAAAACCTAATGAAAAACATGGGGAGGATTTGTACCAGGTAGAACCAGGTTTTTCTCTAAGCCAGGGCTTAAAGTCGTGAAAATTATGTTTATCTGTTTTTGTCGTGTTTGCACAAAGCAAATTTGAGAAGCTTTTATTGTCGCAAGAAGTTGTTTGCTGGTTCTCCCCTCTCAACATTAAAAATTAGGAACTTCCCCTCCATGACCCCTTAAAAAAGCAGCCTTGCTACACGACAACTCCCCCAAGAACCATGATGGCAAAATATGATTAACAGAATATGAAACAATAATAATACTCAATACACTAATTATAACAAGGTTTTTTTTTTTAAATTAAGACCATGTATTCCTGTTCAAATATTTCACATTTTTACAATTAAATAGAATTGGATCCTCAAAAGTATGAAATGGAGAAGAGCTTTCAATACACCTGTAGCAGGATCCGCGTGAAACACGTGGTCTTGGGGTGACCCAAAACCCAAGTCACTCCCCATTTATATGTCACTGCCTTTGAGTTTTAGCCCTCAGTTACACAGCTGTTCACAAAAGCCTGATAACAACCAGCACAAAAAGAAATTCTTGCTTAGGACTCATTGACAATCGTTTCTTAACGGTTATAAGAGGGGAGTAGGTCGGCTGTGCTTTTTCACTTCTGCACGGTGAACACCAGCTTCCTCCCTGGTGCTGCTTCTGAAAGTTAATGGTACCATACAGAAACACCTGCACACCAGCAGACAGGATGCAAGCAAATCAGGTGTTACCCTTCCAGATTTTGATCCCCATGCTCTTTATTAAAGTGCTGTGAGAGGTCATCTAATAATCACAACCTTGCTTTTAAAATCTCATTGAACACAGGTTGTAACAGAACAGAGCCCCATTATCCTTGTTTCCTGCTCCAGACCTCATCATTTGCTGAGATTAGAAGACACGATGAGATTGCACACAGATGTAGTACAACAGTATGCTAAAATATGAATATATTCCTACTAGTTTACATAGTTTTCTATTTCCTACTTCCTTTAAAAGAAGTATTAAAGAGGATTAAAATTTGTGAACCTTTAAATCAATTCCAACATGAAGTTTCACTGAACTAATGGAACACCATGAATAAATTAAATGGCTTTAAATAATGCTGAACTATTGTTAGTAGTTTAAGTAAATGGGATTTATGTGACTATCAAATTTTTTTCCCTTTTCCATCATGCATACACATACATCACTTTGAAAAACCCAACAAAAACCACCAACAAATGAAAACCAAAACATATATAAAAACTAGATCTGCTCACAAGAGGATTTATTATTTCTGAAGTGACGACGTGGAAGAAAACAGCAAAATAAAATGTAGTGGGTTTACTTTGTTGTGTCAAGTGGATAAAATTGAATTGAAGAGCTGTCATTTTCTAAAACAGTTTCACATTGTCTCTATAACAGAACTGTTTTATCTTCTAATATTGTAAAATGCACAGAAAATACTCTCACGCTGTATTTCACTTTCATACTCAATAGAGTAAGCTGCAATGAACAGAAAAAAAATCCACACAGAAGTCATTGCCATCTTTAGAGAAAAAACATGTTCAAATGATGGCATTAAAACATGACAACATTTCAAAACGCTGTAGATTTCTTTTGCGCTTTCACATTTTGATGTCCACACACATCTCTAAAAACATTGTCTTGTAGAACCCAAAGCCTGTCAGTAAAAATCACACAAAAAAAATCTCAAAATTAATATACTACAGCTTGCAAACTGCACTGCCTTGTGCAGACAATGCAAGCATTTACAGCTGAGTGATGCAAGGAAGGAGCATATATGTGCTCCCTCATGCTAAGGAAAGAAGTGAGTTTCCAGCTAGCCGAAATCATCATACCCCAGCAAAACCACTCAAGCTATGGCAGTGTATACCATTCAGATACTGACAATCCATGCACTCACATGTACCCCGTAACACAGAAGCCACAGGCAATGTTAAAGCTAACAGGTACAGCTCACTGACAATTTCTATTATGGGAACCTGGATTAGCACTCAGTTTTAAACAGCTCAGGTAGAATTTTCCTTAGTGAGAGTTCACATGTATTCTGTATTTCACGTCCCCAAGATGATATTATTTTCCTTTTGGTCTAGAAAGTTTTAGCCAGAATGAAAACACTCAGAATGAAATCAAGGGAAAATGAAATTATCTTGGCCAAGTTATTAGTTTATAAAGTAGTTTACTAACTGTAATGCTGCTATACTTAAAAGCATGAAAAGTACACTCAGGAAATCACCCTGGCTGCAGTTTGGGGATAGGTTTTTCAGTCAGCAAACAATTTCCCTTTGGGCATGGTATCAAGTCACACTTTTTCTGGAGAAGCTCAGAAGCTATGAGCAAAAAAGGAAAATGAAGTCGGAGAAAGGAAGGTATTACTATTGAGAAAGCTGCATGGCAGTCACAAATATCAGGCCTA
>VXBZ01013238.1:0-10563 GCA_013399135.1 Heliornis fulica | reverse complement strand
ACTGGGGAAAGGCAGTACTGGACCACCTCCTGCTAACTTCCCCGTGGGACTCCGAGACTCCAGGTGGGCCTTTTCTTTCCTGATGTGCTCCCCCATCAGCAAGTCTTGGTGACAGACACAGTTGATGCTTCCAGGCACACAGTGCCTTGTTGCTGGTAAAAATGCTGATTAGCATCCTAATGAAAGTCTTAATTGATGCAATCAAATCATCTCTTCTTGATCCTGAAGTACATGTGGTGACCACTCTCTTCTGTGATGAGGTACACCATAAAAGATTTATTTTCACGTGTAAGGGAAATACATCAAAGATCACTGTTAAGTGTTTTATCTGATAATTAGGAACCACCTTGAAGATCCAATATTGATATTTTAATTTGAACAAATAATTTGGATTAAACAGCTTCTATGAATAAGATGCTGAAATTGAAGCCTTGAAAGTGTTTTTAGTACACGAGGCATTCAGCGTCTTAGTATTTACTGCTGAAACATGATTAATTATATATTGTGCTGTTTACTTTGAAAGCTTAAACTCTCCTCACTATGTATGAATTTGCCAACTTGGATGCTTTTTCATCCGTTTTTGGCAGGGGTTTTCACATACTCTAAGTGAAAACTCCAATCTCTTCTCATTACTGCTGCATGCCTAAATTCAACTCTCTTGTAATGCTGGGTGTGGTTTACTTTATCATTGGTGTTTCCAATAGTTTAATGGTGGTGACTTGGCACCTAAAAATATAGACATCCCATCTCTAAAGAACTGATAAAATTGTAAGAAAAACTGAATGTGATACTACAGAGTTTGGCCCCTTTGGCCCCTCTCTGCCCCCAGGATGAAATTGGCTGAGCCAGAACTGATTTAGTCGAGAAGTTTGTTTACAGTCTTATGCAAGGGGCTTTTATTCCGCATACGTTATAAATAACAACTCTGGGCTAATAGGAAGATCCTAGAATGTTACTCTGACATCTGTAAGTCGTTACTGGGAGTTAACATTCCTGGTCTAAGGATCTCTCCAACTCTCCCCTCCTCCTCTTCTCCCAGATCTCTTGCTGGAAAAAAAGCCAGGCCTTGAGTGTTTGAAGAAACTGGTTCTGATATCTCTTACAGTAGCTACGCAGATAATCCTTATGGTAGAAGTCCGATCTCTTTCCTCTGTACCAACAATGGCCTAACTGCATGACAGTTGCTGCAATAATAGAAAAAGCCATAAATACTTGGAGAGCAAATTGCCTGATGAACACAGGTCTACATGCTAAAGTTCACAGGCTCTTTAATCTGAAGTGGCCTGATTCAGCCCCTCTTACTTGAGTCACATAGTGCGCAAATTTTCCCAATGAGCAGAGCTAGCAGGACTGGGGCCTCAGCTGAGTAATGCAAAATTCTACAAGGAACAAAAAGTAGCACCCTACAAAATAGTATGTACTTTTTTCTTTGCTTATTTTGGCTTCACTCTCATCTCTCTTTGAATCTTGGTCTTTGGCTAGTATCTGTTTGCTGAGTATCACTAGTTCTGAACTCATGTAAGATGAAATAGTGAGGGGTTCCAACTCACATCTCTCCAGGCAGATGACCTCACTATGGCATTAGTCAACACATTTTAGACACTAAAGCAGTTTCACTAACTCTGAGGGGAACAACTTGGTGACCTGTTGGTAAACACATCAGTAATTGGTTGAACTGAGGCTTGATGAACATGTGCATTATGGATAAAGATCTCTAAAAACTTCACTGGCAGAGATAGGCAAGATGATAACCTAAATAACCAGAACACCAGAATAATCTATACACTGTTCTGGCTTCCAGAACAATCATAAGTTAATACTACAAGTAGTAAAGTAAAGCAGCTTTTGCAAAGCTTGGGTGTTGGTTTGGGTTTCGTTTTGGTGGGCTTTCTGGTTTTCTGGGGGGTTTTTTTGTTTTGTTTTTTTTTACATGCAATATGCAGAAAAGGGAGAGTACAGTGTGTTGAGACATTAAAAAGGAAATGTGTTATGAACTTTCTGAAGTTAGCTGACAAGTTTTTTTTAAGATCTTTTGTTAGTTCTATATATCAGATTTATTTTTTTTTACATTGAAAAGAAAAATATTTAATCTGAGCAGTTTTAGTGTGTACAGAAAACATGTAGGTAAGTGTGAAATACCTGCAGACAATTGGTATGTGCCATTTATTGCTTCTCTTTTAATACATGCTAACTTTAAAATCAAAGTGCTAGCACTATACAATTTCTACAGTATATAGATAGCCAAAATATTTTTAAAATTACAAGCAACTTAAAATGTTTTCAAAAGATTGCTTATCCTTTTGAACAAGAACTGTAAGAACTCAGAAAAAAGGTGCAAACTAAAAAAAGATTGCTCACAATTGCAGAGCTCAATTAACTGTGGGCTTGTAAATGCTTTCCTTTCTGATGTGTCATAAACTCCATGTGCAATATCTGTATTTGTTGGCAGATGGAAGACTGGAGCAGAGGGAGGTGTTTCTCGTTTAAAGGGATCTGCTTTCTTAAAAAAAAACAACAAACAAACAAACAACATGAGAAGTAACGTTCTTTTACTGTGCTTGGTTATACGTGTTTTGTTGCTCAATATTACCCGTAGCCTCTTAATAGGATAGCACAGAATTCAAATAATATCATTTGTGGTGGGTGTGGGAGTGAAGGCCTCATAGTTGGGTTTGGGAATATCTACCATGGGAAATCTCTTATGAAGTAACTGTTACTTTGTGCAGTGTGGTCCATTCCAAACCCTAAACATTTACTCTTAAGGTATTTTTCATGAGCCTTGCAGATAAGATATCTCTGTGGGGACTGATTTAGCTGTGTTCAGAAAGCTAAGCTCTCACCAGGGATGGGGAAATAGCCCCACCTTTCTTTCAGTTAGGGGGTAGAATATTAACGAGGGGAGTGTTAGTCTCTGGAGCTTCCCCCCACCCTTTAGCACAGCAGATTCATATTAGCAATATTTATTATCTAGAAGGGTGACTCAGTGTCAGCTGGTTTCAATTTTTGCTTATAGCACCCTGGAGAAAAACATATACCTATGTAACAATTTACATTTTCGTTTCTGTATTTTATTGAAATGGAGCTATTGCAATACCGCAGTAACAGTTGCTTTGCAGTGCAGATTCACTTTTGACAATATTTGATAATTTTCCATAGTGGAGGTTGTAGAAATTGGTAAATCTGCAGTTCTGAATAATTAAGGGCTATTATTTTGTTGCAAGAATTTAAGGTGGAAGCACTTGTCTTTAAAGAAAGCCAAATATTTACAAAAATAAGTAGAAACATTTGATTCATTATTTTGCTTCAAGACTTGCTTCATACATAATATTATATTCAGCAGCATGTGCAATGTGCAAAGACAATTTTACAACTTCTACAGCTGTTTGCCACATGTGTGATTGCATGGGGAAAGCAAGTATCAGGTAGGAATGCTCCCCAGCTTATGCCCCTGTGAGAGATATATGTGGTTATAGTATAAAATGAACATATAGATGTTGTTAATAAAATGCTCATAGCTATCAAGGACTAAGGTTTGAATAGGACAACAAGCCTGAGTTTCAAAAATGACATGTAGAACCAGAAAATTCAACTAAACTGCTGAATGTGTTGGTTTGGCCTTTTTTTTTTTTAATCCATAGAAATTCAACAAATACACAAAATCCAATGTGGGCTTTTGTTTTACTACTTAAGATAGGAATTACTTTCAAACATTAACAGCATTTCTTGTAGTTAGATAAGAGCATAGCAGCCCAACTGTATTTTGTCTTTTGCTGACTTGGCCTAACGGAGGCCAACTTAGCCTTCCTGCTGGATGTATGGTTTCATTTCATTTCATTGCCTTTTTTTACATAAAAGGTAAAAGAAGGTATGTTTTATCAGCAGAACCAATCCTGGTGCCGGTAAAAAAACTCCCAACAACCCAGTGTTCTCATGCCTATGCTAAATAAGCCTGGTTAATCACGTATGTATGTGGGCTTTGCTATGCAGCAGTTCAGATATTACCTTTGTAATCCCTTCTGCATAAAAAGAGTTTGCTACCTTTTATAAGACTGAAAATTCAGTCTGCTTTCTCTTCAGGGATCTGATTTCCAACCCATACAATGAAATAGGGCTGTGATTGAATATTTCTACCCTTTAAGAAGTAAAAGCATTTAAGAATAAAGGTAAGCACAGGGCAGTATCTCCTCTGGAACATCTGCCTCATGCATGCACGGATGGATATGTGAGGTTCCCAGTGTAATGGAGGAGTCATTAGTGTTTTGAGAGAAGTGACTGGGAAGAAGGATTCTGTAATTCCTTCATGGACAGTCGGGTAAGCCCTCCTTAGCTGAGGGCCAGTACAAAGCCCAGGCACCAGATGGAGTCAAATAAGGAGTAAAGAAGGGCAGAGCAGTCCTTGAAAGCTGTTTCTCTGCATTGCCACAGATTTCCACCCTTAGAAGCAGAGATTCACAGATTTAAAAATATTTTGTGAATTTTAATTCACTTTGAGTGTGAACATCTTAGAATAGTATCAGAGGCATCTATTTGGCAGGCAGCAAGTGTTACTGCTGTCAGTGTCTTGCAGTATCTTGACTAAAAATTGCTCTGGCCCATGTGGGTCCCTGTAGCACAGTTGGATAAGGAGCAGGCTTTGGAAACAGAAGGAATGTGCTTCTTCCCACCTGGGGCTGTGGTTTGCAAGATGATTCACAGTCTTGGACTACGCAAATGGGTGAAACTAAACTGTGACCCAGGACCTAACATACTGTGACAACCAATGGACACACAGTCCACACTGGAATTAATTTGCAATAACTGCCCATAAACTGTATGCAGTGTCGACATCAGATCAGATACAATTTTTTTCCTGTAGCTTCCTTGTGTTTTACTGCACTAGCTGTCAGCAGAGAGATACCCGCAGTCTGGTCATTAACATGTCTTGCTCTTTTCTTTTTTTCTTTTTTTTAATTATTATGGGAATCTGATCATGTATCTCCTCTTCCTGCTGGAATTAGTTACTGTTCATTAACAAAGTGGTTGGTCTGTTTCATGGGAGAAACAGAATGAGACAGATGGAGGCCAGCCAATGCTCTTTAGCATGAGGCCTTTCTCACCCTCGTAGTGATAGTCTTGTGGCTCACATGTTAGGAGCAATTTTCAGTGTAAATAACCGTTCTGTTAAGAGAATCGCTTCTGTTGCCTCTTGATATCAAAATACCTTGGCATCTAAATAGATACAGACATCTAAGTAACATGAAAAAATGTGGTCTCTTTATCTGAGATAACAAAGAGCTCTGCTTTATGTTTTTTCCTGTCTGTGTGTACCTGGATGTAGGAATATATTTTCCAGAGTAGGCAGGTGTTACCATTCCATGTTTTATATGAGCATGTTGCGTAGACATGGCTTTTGTTTGGGGTGGGGTTTTTTTCATCAAAAAAAAAAAGGCAATTGAATGAAACAAAGGAAGTATCAAAGAGAAAATGCAAGCACATAATGTTTCTTTCTTAGTAATTTTGGTCTCTTACAACCTATGCAAGTGGAATTTTTTAGGTACATTTTGGCTAGTTCAGAAAAGTGTGAATTTTTCAGTATGAGCTTTGCAACTTCCTGCAGATCCGTTTTACTATGGTGGACACCTACCAGGCCAGCCTGTAAATACTTTAGAAAAAGGATTTTGGTGCAGATGGAACTCCCAGTCCTCAAGGTAAAACTAATCCTTAAGGCAACAGCAAAATTGAGAGACCTGAATCTAAAATTTATGGGATACATAAATTCATGATCTCTGCTAAAAGCATACCTTGCTTTGTTGATTTGTTTTGTCCATGGCTTCCAACAGCACTGAGTGGAATTTTGTTGTCTTCCTGATAAACTTCATATGGTTCAACAGATGTACAGCTCACGGGTGGTGACTGTAAGCAACCTGTTTGTACAAAAGGTTCTTGGCCCTGTGATATACCAGGGCCTGAATTGTCCCTACTTTTAAGCAGTTTCCACATGATAACACTGGGGGCACTGGCTCTGACGTACTTAGTCTGCCGATGTCCTTCAGCTCATTATCACCTTCATTTTTGACATTGCCAGTTCTGTAGAACAAATAATTCAGAAATGCATAAAATTCTTACAAAATTGTGCAAGGCAGGGAATGTTGGTGGCTTACAAGCAGCAGCTGTGAGAGTTACCAAGGCTTGTGTTTGGCCCTTAGTGAGGACTATTAGTGAAAATACAGCTCTGGGCTGCTTGCAAACTGGTATTTCACATTTCTTGTCTTTGGATCTGTGCTGTGGTTGGTGTTGTCAGCCAGTTTTTTTTACAAGGTGCTTTCAGCTACTTTCAACTTACCTGCCTGGACTTCTGTGCTGAAGGATTGTCTCTCTCCATATGCCTCGTTCTCATTATTGTAATCAAGAGCCTGAAGAGTTGGAAAGACCAATCTTTTTTCTCGAGGTGTGGTAAAGGAGTAGACACAAGGTTGGGTTGTTTTTCCTCCCATCTCTCTTCAGGAGCTCTGTTGATTTTCTGTGTTTGGGAAGAAAATGAACCTTGCATTTGGGCCTTTTTAATATGTGAATGGCAACAAAGGATGGATTTGATAGCAATTCATAAATGTCTACACTAAAGAATTGATATTTTATGAATCAATTTATAACATGAAAGTCTTGCAGCAGCAAACTGTGTGTTGAATTTAAGTGTAAACCCTTCAAATGTTATGTGTGCGCACTGGTCTTGCAACTCTATTCAGACTCCATGAAGGATAGTTAAGATTGATAGGTCACATTCCTGGCACATGTGTTATTGTAATCTCAAGGATGATGAATTAACACATGGGAAAACCAAACAAGTATCCAACATAACGCATTAATCAGTAGCAGTCAAAAGCAAAATAAGGCATGTAACGTATTACAGATAACTTGGAAGGATGAAATTGAGATGCAACATTTGCAAAAATTACTAAATCTTACACAAAAAGACAGTATTTCCTCTGAAATAGTTATGTGTGAAGGAAAACTTACATTCATTAATAATTCCAGATCTAACCTTTAAGTCATACAGGAAAACAAAAAATTAAGCCCTTGTACAGATTTATTTTGTAGTAGCATTGGTAATTTCTGTTGCAATAGAAAAATAAGGGTATGTTATCCAGGAGCAGTTCTAGACCTGAGTGCGGAGCAGCAGTGCAGAATTCCTTCCTTGAACTTTGGGAGTTCAAGCAAGAAGTCAATTGGAGCCTGGGCGGTACATTATTAGGTGATTCACAGATCCAGGAATTTTGCCACAGATTATTGGTGTTTTATAAATTAGTGGGGTTTAATGGGCAACTTTTCCTTGTGGAGGAGCAATATTGGGAACAAACTATATACCAATGAGAGACTAATTTTTAGGGTTCTGCTTTAAAATTGGGCTCCAAAACTATCATGCTGTATCACCTTATAAATAACCTCGTGACCTCCTTGTCATCAACCCCCTGGGAACACTGGTAGCACTATATAGCCTCATTCACTAAAATAAGGACTTGCAACTTCTGGCATTTTGGTTGGTTGATTTTTAGTTTTCTGGACATTTTTTGTTTGGGCATTTTTATACTTCACATGAAATTTTCTAATTTCACTGGAATTTATAGCTAGATTCTGAGCATTAGCTAATTTTGGGTCAGAAATGTAGCTTACGTGCTCTTATTTCAGGCATTTTTACAGTGCTGGATGAGATTTACCTTACCAAAGATAATGACTGTGTATCTAGCTGGTTGGCTTTTGGCGCCGCTTTGTCTGTGAGGCAGGCTGTACTTGAATCTCCTTCCATTTCTGTGTCATGACCCAGTGGATCATGTCCTTGCAATCAAATCAGATTTGGAAGGGGAGAAAAAGAGCGAAGAAAAGATCAAAAGGTCTAAAAGAAAATATCCAAACCACTTAACTAATACTGCGTGTCAAACTTCAGTGCTTGATTGCTTTGTCTTGTATGCCTTTCACTTAGCTTTGCTAATTGAAGTTGTTCACTGTCTATGCATCATCTTTGTCAGGATTTTTTTCAGTAAACATTTGGCACCCTGTGGATATTACATGAATAAAAAACAATTAAGTAATTAGGCCATTGTATACATGAGAAAATTTTAGCCTGTGATATTTGTATCTTGGCTGCAAAGAATTTAATCTATAATATGGTCTTGAAACCACAAGAACTCAGTATAAAGTTCAAAACAGGATCCACCAGTTTGGGACCTGATCCTGCAAACCACATGTGCAATTTTAGTCATACGTATAATTCCATATTATAAATATCAATCAGGGTGAATTTGAGTTATTTAGTATGTGGGCTTGAATCTGAAAGTATGTGTGGTTTTGGGTTTGGTTGTTTTTGGTTTTTTTTTTAAAGGGGCTTGTTTGATGTCAGGTGGGGAGGAAAATAGCCTGGGTCAACTCAGCTCACTTGTCCTGGCTGCTTGGGGAAGCCAGCTCTGTCCTGGCCAGAACCAGGACAGTGTTAGTTATTAAATAATTTTTGTATGTCTAAGTTTTTGGTGTGTTATCAACTGTCAAGAGAACTGTCCAGAACTGAAGAGTTGTGAGTCACCGATTGACTTTTGCCCGTTTGATTAGATTCTGATTGGGCTGTAGACAGTAGGCAAGGGGATGCAGGCAGAAAGAAGTGATTGAGCAGCAAAGGTATGCTAGTCTTACATTTTTCTTGTTTGATCTTTTGTTGATTTTTCCCTTCTCTCATACAATCTCTTTCTTTCATCCCTCTTCTGGTCTGTGGTGTTTGCACTTGTGAGGTTGAGGGCTTATAAACATCAGAAAAATGTTGGAGGAAGGTAAGGGGAATATCGGAGTCCGTAAAGAGGAGTGCTGGGTATAGGACAACTTCTGCAAGGCACACAGCTGAGAATGGGAGGCACAAAGGGCTAGTTATGTGGGAGGGTTCTGTTCTCTTTCCTTCCTCTCTTTAATCTGAAATCTTTGAGAATGTGTAATTAGATTGGATATGTAGGCTCAGTGTTGAGCTTAAAAACTGACAGTGCCTTCCAGGGCTGGATTGTGTGTGACTTGTCTGTGTTTGGAATTATTCCAGATTTGCTGCTGTACTTGAAATTCATTCCTTACCTTAATTCAAAGTAACTTTCAAGTGTAGACGAGCCTAAGAGTTCAACACTAACATGTACTTTCCTTTGGCAAAAGTTTTAGGTGTTCAAGGAATGCAGGATCATTTAATAAGGAATGTAGAAATTTACCTCACTGGTTTGTATTAATGAATTATTTCCTAAGGAGCTTTTAATGGCTTAATTTTATTAACTGAGCCTTCATATTAAAGGTTGTATGGGTAGAGTCATATAACTGTAATGCTGGAGTTACTGCAGCATAACAGCGTGTAGTAACCTGCACTTAAGGCTTTTAGACCTTTCCTTTCCCTACCTCCAGCTGCACAATAAACCACTTCAGGGTAAATCATGAAGGTAATTTGATATAATAACATTTTACCACAGAGAGGGACAGAGTGGGTGACCTGGGCAGTAATTGTGCTCATCTGAATATATTCCGTGTGCTTGGCTCCAGTTCCAAACCAGTCTTCCTTACAAGATATCCTTGCAGGGTGCCTATTCATCCCTTCCTTTTTTTTTCTTTTTTATAAATTTAGTGAATTGGAGTATTTAATCTTTTCTGGACTTTAAAAACTACAAGTGACATTTCAAGAACATGGCTACTGGCCTGTTTTCTGGATCCAGGGCTAAAAACCAGTGTTGACTTAACGTGGAACATGATATTTAAATTTATAAGTGAACAGTCAAACGTTTCTTGTAAGTCTGTTGTCCTTCCTATCTTTGATTATATTTTTAACATTTTTTTTAATGCTATATCAGCTGGGACATTCTTTTAGCCAAAGATTCTAGACACTGTGTGAAGATGAATTCTCACAAAACTCTTACCTTACTAATGTCTGAGATGAATATATGTGGTCTTAAAATATTTATGGCAAGAAAACCTTTTCATACTGAGTTGCTTATTTATGGAAGTCTGTGCTTTCAGGATTGGACCTTACCAGTCAATTTGAGAATAAATATTTTGTAGAGCTATTGTACTCTTAATTTTGTTTGGTGGGTGAAGTACTTTTAAGTAGTGCTATAAATAGGCAAGTGATCATCAGATGCCTACATCCTGCAGCGAGTATTTAAGGCCCGCTTGTTTTTGTGGCAGTGGATTCATCATCACAATTTGTTCATTAGTGGGAATCATATTTAATACCATACCAACTACAGCCTGTAGTCCCTAGCTCCCTGATTAGTCCCAAGGTCCAAGCCTAGAGTAATTACAGAAGGCAAAGAGGATTCTGTGTTTCTTAAAATCATGGATATTACCCAGACAATGAAGTTTTCAGAATGGTACAGCTTTGAGAACAACAAACTCTAATTCTGTTCAAGTCCCAAGTTAAATTAGAAAATGTCAGTTTATGTGCAATCATGTTTCACAAGAAGTTGATCGCTGTGGCTTTTGTTCAATAACTCAGCATTGCTGAACTATAAATAGCACCGTGTGATCTTCAGTAGTGTCTGCTTAAAATTATGTGCTTGAAGTTATTTACTCAGCCAG
>VXBZ01013202.1:0-15944 GCA_013399135.1 Heliornis fulica | reverse complement strand
TATACATATACACACACACATATCTGAAATAATTAAAAATATATGTATATAATAAATAATGATTTAATTGTAGTGTTAAGATAGGATTTTAGACAAGATGAAAGACTTTTGATAAAGGTTAGTGGTCTGTCCTCTTGTTCAAGCAATACTGTTTGTATGTCTCCATCTTTTTGGTGGGGTCTGTAAATAAGAAATCACAATGACCCTTAAAGGTCATTATTTTCCTGCATCAATTCACGCAGTTTCTTTCATCCTGGGATGAAATCCTATTTACATTGAATGTTATAAACTAAATGCTCTCAGTAATATGTCAAAAGGACATAGGAAATGAAATACAATAGTAATAATATAGTTGCATATAATTTCTGTAGAGATAATATAAAATATTTCTGGGGTGATCTAGGTCCCCTTTAAAAGATGTTATCCAAGCATGTTGAATGAAATTGGTTTCTGTCTTGGACAGTTAAAAAATAAATGGAAGTAAGTAAATTTTTACCTTATAACTATCAAGACTTTTAATGCTTTTCTAATACAAAATAAACATCATATGGAAGTAAATCTAGATATAGCCATAGAACAGCTGACAGACAGCTAACCATTTCACAATTGCATCTAGGGTATTTTAAAGCTGTCGTGGTTTTCAAGACTGGTACTGACTGTTACCATGCTATTTATTTGGAGAAAAACTCCTAATTTGTGGTTGTGAGGCTTGATCTTCCCTTAAAAAAATCATTATTCTTGAATACTAATATCTACAGTTGAAACCATGTAATTACAATGCCTGTTCCTATTTTATAGTTCTTTAAGTGGTTAGTCTATATAAGTAATCAATCACAACTTCAAGCTACTGTTCACATGGACGATTAAAACCTAAAAATATTTGAAAGGAAGTGAAAATATAATTTGAAATCAGTTCTGATAAATATATCATAAGTGGATTTAAATTCTAGCAGCAGACTAAGAGAGTGAATTTTTATGCTTCAATTAATGCACTCACTTCCATATAAACTGGATACAATTTTTGCATATCAGGTGGATAATAGTTAATGGAAATGAATATATAAGCCTATGTTCCCTTGCACATGCAAAAATCCGGTTTTCTTTACAAGATATATTCTATGTGCACACAAAAAGATACATCAGTTAATGACTTCTGCGAGGATATTTATGAATGACAAATCAATAAAACTGTTCATAAAAAGGGAACTTTTCATTACAAGAATAACAGTTTGTAAAGTGTGCATTGAAGTGCAATGTCAAATACTTCTGTTCACTGGAAGGGTACAAAATACATTATGAAAAATTGAAAGGTGACATTCATCTAACTTCAGACACTTTAGAGACTTAGGTAAACTTATAGTAAAGTTAAACAGTTTTATGGTACCTTGTTATCAATTGAAATAGGTGGCTTTAGGATTTCATCTTACCCTAATGTGGAGTTTAGAATAAATTGATGGACTCGTTCTTTTGAAGTACCTATGCTTCTTCATCAACTGGAAAGGGAAGCTAGGGGTGTCTGCTCATATGTTGATGGCTATGATGATACGATGAATCTTACTTCAGAATTCTGTGGTGGAAATGTAGGATGATTAAGGGAAGTGACAATGTGCTGTAGAACAAACACTGACTCAAAATATTTGTTTTGTTTTTTTAAGTCATTAAACAACATGCTCTCCATGTGTTTGTCTGACATATGGTGTATCATCACTTCTGCTATACATTTGTTTCACTTTCATCAGAAGAGTTGTTCTCTTATAATATTTCTTTGCAGAAACCATACTGTTAAACAACAGCAAACAATCAAATGAGAAAAAAAATAATAAAGAGTTTGCTTAAAAGGCTAGTCCTGGGTACTCTTTCTTACTGTCATGGTTTCACCCCAGCTGGCAACCAAGCACCACACAGCCACTCGGTCACTCCTACCTGGCACAATGGGGAGAGAATCAGAGAGTCAAAGGGAAGAAACTTGTTGGTTGAGATAAAGACAGTTTCAAAGGCAAAGCAAAAGACACATGCACAAGCAGAGCAAAGCAAGGAAATCATTTCCTATGGGCAGGCAGGTGTTCAGCAATCCCTGGGAAAGCGGGTCTCCATTACGTGTAATGGTTACTTTGGAATGCAAATGCTATCACTTCAAACATTCCCACTCTTCCTTCTTCCACCAGTGGTATATGCTGAGCATGACATCATATTGTATGGAACATTCCTATGGAACATTCCTTTGGTCAGTTGGGGTCAGCTATCCCAGCTGTGTCACCTCCCAAATCTTCGTGCACCCCCAGACTCCTCCCTGGGGAAGGTGGGGTGGGGTGGGGGAGGGTGTACATGAGGAGCAGAAAAGACCTTGGCTCTGTGTAAACACTACTCAGCAGTGACAAAAACATCCCTGTGTTACCAACACTGTTTTCAGCACAAATCCCAAGCACAGCCTCATATTAACAACTATGAAGAAAATTAACTAACCTACACCAAACCAACACATTTAGTATGCTTGTTATGTCTTCAGGATTAGCTTTTTAGACTTTTTTTTTATACCTTTACTTTTTTTTTCCAGATGTTTTTGAATAGTCTCATTTATTGTCTGGGAAAAAAAAATCTCCAAAGAACTAGTGTAGTTGTAGTTTCATCATACTTCATTCTTTCTTGCACAGGTAATATTACTCTTTCTGCTTGTCTTTCAGCGAGATGTCTTTGTTGCTGTCCCTGCTGACAAGGGTCTGTAGTACTCATTCCATCTTTAAATTGGATGACTCTCTACAGCATGTATTCAGCGCATCTCCTAAAGATGTTCTTCCTTCAAAAAAACATAGAATAACCTGTTCTTTGTGATGTACAATGTAGGTTGATTTTTTGTTCTGATCAATGTTATAACTCTAGATCTATAACTTTTCCCAATAACTATTACTTTCAAAAATATTTTGACAGATATTAAGATGTACGCTGTCATCTTGACAGGGAGCAATGTACATGCTCTACTCTATATGTTAAGAAGAGATAAATACGATTCCCTAAATGAAATTTTGCTTTGAAATACATCTGACACTCCAAGCTCACTTTATAGCTTCTACTTCTGTCAGTTCTTTACCCTGGCCCACCTTCTCACCTGAATGGTCATTTCCCTAGTCAGTCTCAGTGCAGAGTTCACTTAGTGAAGAGCTTGATGGTTAGAAAACATTAAGAAGTTTCAATCTAAATGGCATACTCTCAACATGAGCAGAACATGAGGTGTTTTTCAAAGAGAAGTTTATAGCAAGGTGTGGTGATGGGTTTTTAAAATATGAGATGGGTTTTAAAATATAATGAAAATATGGCACGATTTGAATGGCATATCTTTAGTCATTGGACTTGTGGAAGTGCATTATCAGAAATGTCCTTTGTAACACTGATTATGTAAGTTAACAACTGATGCAGAATTATGTATATTTTAATTCATGAAAATTTGGCGTTCCTATTAATTCACACTAGAGCTTTCAAAGAAGGAAAATAAAGTGCCCCAATTCTGTTGAATTTCAATGGGATTTGTTCACGTGACCTCCTTTTTATATATCAGTTATTGCTTAAAGTCTCAAACTTTTCAAAAAGCTATTAAACCTTGGGAACTTTATGAACACTTCTTTTGTTTCTGAAAATCTGAGTGCCATTGAAATGCTGTGGGAGAGGAAGGAAGGGAGGGGAGAATAAAGGAGAAAGGATATAGGGATAAATGGCTATGGGAATAAGTATATAGAATGATCTTTTAAATAATAGACATTTGACAATGACAAATATTATTCTACTTAAAAAAGAACAACCAGCACTGCTGCAATCAATGATCTAGTACTAGAAGTAACCTTGGTAACACCAAATCACATGTATGGGAATTGTAATGGACAGTTTCTCTTATTCTTATGTAAAATATGAATGTAACAATAGGGACTTGAAACAACTTGAACTTTGACCATTAAGAAGGAGATTGAAACATATTAAAATTAACATGTTAGAAATTATCTTTTAAAATATGATGGAATTAGATGAATTCTGTTAAGATCATTAAATTTTATAAATAACATTTTTCATTTAAAGTGAAGGTCTGTAAAAATCTAAAAACTAGGAATTAATGAAATTGTTAAAGTGAATTGCACATGACACCAGCCCTTTTGCTGTGGGATGCAGAAGGATTTATGCACAAAGCTCTGTGTGTGTGTGGAAAAATTCTCTCCATATAGATGCAAACATTTATAAAATGTTTATAGTTTCAAATAGTACATTTCTAACTGAAGAACATTTCTGCCATTTTTCAGCAAAAATAGAATATTAAAAGAAAATGTTTCTGTTAAACCTAAATTATATATTAATTTAGTCTTACTAAAAGTTTTTATAGAAAAAGAAATTGTTTCTTAGCCATTTTGAAAAATCTTCTTTTAAATTGTTCCCATTCATTAAAAAAAAGCACAATTCTAAAATGTAAAGTCCAGAAGACAAAAAATAACTTTTAAATAAAATATTCAAATACACGGAGCATTAACTTAATAAATACTATACCAGTCCTTTAAAAAAATATTTTCTTAAATTTTTCATAGTCAAAAAAGAATTTAGAAAATGCAATTTATTTTAATGATTTAGTTTACTATAAAACATTATTTGGAAAGCTTTTCTCTTGTTTTGAATACATTCTCTCAGATTTCTTCACAATGTCAGCTAAATGGAAATCAATGTTTACCCAATCATTCAAAAATTTTGTACAATGAAGAGAACTTTAGTCCCTACACTTTATCTCTTTCACTGTTTTGCCTCCAGAGGGAAAAAAAAAAAAGAAACTCTAAATAAAATGTAAGTTGGGAAAGTTAAATGTAGGAATGAAAATATGAAGGATGAAGAGAAGGGTTGGAGATGAAGAGGGTTACAAATGTTACTGTTATTTGTCTGCTTCAAAAATTTCCCCTGAAAGTTTGTCTCTAACATCTCAGTTTTCTCTAAGAAGGAAGCAATGACAGAACATCTTTACCTGCACAACAACTCCATTATTTGGAGGTATGTTTGTGTTGCATGCTTAGTCTTGTATATGCCATTTCATTATAATAATAAATATCTTACTTTTCTCCATGTTGAACACACACACACACACAAACACACAAGCCAACATTAAAAAATCTCTCAACAACAAAAAAAAATTGATATAGCAGCAAAAAACCGCAATCCACCCTAACCGTCTCATCCCCAAGATAAAATGGATCCCGAAAGTGAACAGTTCTAAGCTAAAATTAAATGACATAGAGCATAAAGGGATGAAATTAGTTTATTGAGATGAATGTGCAGTGTAAGACACTAAAACACAAAAAGTGAAAACAAAAATTAATAACACATCCTTAAAATTTTCCAGATTTTATTAACTGGCAATGATATCAGCAAGGTTTTAAACAGTTAATAGCCACATAGTGTCCCAGTTTCTATGACAGCTTCCATGTAGTAAGAGGTTAAAATGTGAGCTTGCTGTTTGAGATACACTGTTGGAATTCCTTGGTTGAATTTGTAATACCTTATTTAAACTCTGTCCAGCAGCAATAAAGAGTCATTTTAAAAAGTGATTATGTTTTCTATGCTCCTTTTTAGCAAAGTAACATTTGATATTAAGTAATAACAATTAATATAATGGGAGTAAACAAGAAAAATGTTTTAAGATGTTTTCTTCCTGGTGGAGCTTGAATAAGGCATGCAGGAGGGTGGCAGCAATAGTGTATACGGAAAAAATATTACACAATATTATCAAGGCTCCCTTTAGATAGATAAGGAGGAACCAAATAAACAACTATATTTCTGACAAGATTCACAGAAATTTCTTTCCTTAATTGCCCATTGTTTTCAAAAGTCTCACAAGAAATATCCAAAGATCATTTAAAAATGCGTTTGAGATTGTTTTGGAAGGCTGCCAGTACTCTGGTATGCTGGAACTCAGCCTTTTATTGTCCCAGCAGCCAGACAATGGTGCAACACAGATGTCATGGAGAAGAGAGAATCATTTGAATATAAGGAAATTGGCTCAGATTCTGCACAGGCAGAGAAGAAAGGAAGAGTAGATGGAAAATTTTCAGATTAACAATGCCTTGATGAGGTGTTAGTAAAGTGGAGGGGAGACTGCCTTGGAGAACGTGCCACAGGATGATTTGCCTCATTAGGAGAACTTCCTTGAATCTGGGACATAAAGCAGAAGGACTATGCCTGTGGACTTAGACTGAAGAAAGGAAAGGATACATGGCAATAAAAGAGATAAGGGAAAGGCAGGGAGTTGGACTTGATGATCCTTATGGATCCCTTCCAACTCAGTATATTCTATGATTCTAAAAGAAAGGGTACATTTGAGGTATCCATTTGCATGATCTTTTGGCATCAAAGACTGAAGCTTTCATTGGTCCCAAATGCACACACTTCAACTCCTATCTGCTCTGAAGTTTTTTGTGAAAGGGGAAAGCATCTTAGATCTTAATCAGTACTAGCAGCAGTATGATAAGCTATTTTTTTTGCTTGACACTTTCACTAATTCCTAGACTTGATAATAGCTTTCTTCCCTAATGACACAGAATACTTTTAAAATGATTGACACTAAATGTTATTATACTGTTAGTGGACTCAGAATTAATTTTAATCAAATGCTGTAGAAAGGCTTTAGTTGTGTTTCCAACATGTTGCGGATTTCAGTGATATATCAAATTGGTAATTTATCATTTACTACCTATGCCAATTGACACATTAATAGTTGACATCTTTATATAAAAATCAATATCAGATATGAAATAATAGTTACTGCAAATGTTAAAAAATATACAAGGACCAAAAAAAAAAAATCCTATATCTGATAGAAAGCGTTCTACTAGGCTGGATCTTTTATTCCAGTTAAATGATGTCTTGTACAGGGTCAGTCAGCAAAAGAAGCCAGTTGCCCTTTTTTTTTTCTTTTGTTCGGAATCAGCTGGCTTGTAGACCAATCTTTCATGAAGCTTTTCAGTGGTGGGTGATCAGCAGAATGATTCACATGTGGCTTATTTTGGCTACATCTACTGCACTGATTCAGCAGAGAACAGGACAATCGAATTCCCCATGCTATCTTCATACATCACTTATCCTTAAAAGAACCCTGTAGGGAAGGTAATTATGATCTTTTCATGAGTACCTAATTTCTTTTCCTTTTTTTTTCTCTATATTTGCTCTAGACATATGATCTGGAGAATGAAAAAAACTCCTCTGATTCCTTATATTTAATTGCCTGACTTAGCTCTCAAAAAGATGGGTTAATAAGACAGGGAGTGGAAGAAACAGTGAGCCTTCATTTCCTACATGTCTTATTAAAATCATTGGTACAGGTTTTGGGTTTCTAGTATGTTTATTAAAAAATTACTGAAAATCATAGTTTTCAAAAATCATGTGAGGAGTAAATTTTGCTAGGAGAGAGGATAATGACTCTCAAAATATTCACCTCTGGCCAACTGCTTTATTAATGAGTGTCTGATGACCCTCTGACTTTATAAGAGAAAACTACACTTTTTGAAAAGTGTAGTTTAATGTATACAGTTTCAGAGATTGGGATGTTTAAATAACATAAAACCCTTCATATTTAGGAACCATCATGATTCCTTACACTGTTCAATGGCAGGGTTAAACTATGCAGAGCCAATCTCTCTAGTGGTTTGCTACTTTCCATGGAGACCAGCAATCAGAAGGGAACAGTGGAATAAAAAGCCTCAGAAGTGTTTACTGACTACAGGACACCGCTGAACTGCAGGAATTCTATGTTTTGAACACGTTTGAACAAAAATACACATAGTAAAGGCAATACAATGAACTCCAACTTGTATGTACTGTCAGGACATCATCTTAGTTCTTCCTCAGTATTTCCACTCCAACCTCTTTTGCTTGTTGACATAAGGGAGTCTATCCAGCATGCTGTCTTGCACTCCTTTATGTGTCATACTGCAAGGAACTGTTGGAAAGATCTAGGTTCTGGTCTTCCCTCTGCAAGGAACTGTTGGAAAGATCTAGGTTCCTGGTCTTCCCTCTTATGCTTTTTAGGGCAAAGAGTTAAGATTGCCTTCAATATATACAGGCAAGGATTAATTCATAAGCACCTTCACTCTTATCTGATGTCCATTATATAAATGACACATTTTTCATCTCAGTTCCTTAAAATTACCCAACTGGGCTTTAATTCAATTAGCTGACATGACTACTCTATGCAATTTAGAATGCTGAGTCTTCAAAGGGCAGACATTGGAAAATTAGCTCTAGGGTCCCAGAAGCTGCAGTATATCTCTCCTGTTCAGGCTTCCACATACGAGAATTTGCCAATATGTGGGATGGTTTTCTAAATGGCTACAAGCAAGCTCAACTGTTCCTAATGGTGCAGATACTCAAATACAGATTTGAATAAGTCTTGTTTGGATGTGAAGGCTTAATACCATAGATTTAGAATAAAATGTGATTTCTAATGTTGCCTATTAATAATTATTATTGGACAATTATTCTGTCAAAGTGTTCTGCCCTGCTAAACATAGTAATATTCTTTTCCTAGCTATTGATAATCATTTACTTTGCCCTATACAGTGTATTTGAAAATTAGTCATATTAAATATAATTAAAACAAAGGTTGCAATATAGTGTTGTTGGGTTGCCTTCTCTTCTCTCTGAAGTGATTCATTTGAGAATCCTTCTCCAATAATATTTCCCTTTGAAGAGAAATCTCAGTAGACATTTTGAAATAAAACTGAAGGACAAACATAACATGTTTGTTCATTTTATTTAAATAAAATGTTTTCTGGTGGGAAAGTATCTGAACAACAAGTCTGAAAGTTAATTAGGCAATTCTGTGGCAAAACATTTGGAGAATCTTAAAAAAACCACCCCTCTCTGGCATTTAGAAAACTGAATAAGAGCAGAGGGAATTTGTGGATTGTTGTCAAAGTTTGAAAGCAGCATATTAGAACATTCAAAAGTCTTCTGACATTTGAAACTTTTAAGACCTATCCACCAGGGTTACTTAGTGTGGTAAGGAATACATTAACCAGAATAATCCTTAAAATAAATTATGATAGTCAGTTGAATTTGATTATAGTGACTGAATTAAAATAATTAATTCAAAGAAAATTTGCGCTCCAGAATGCCAAGAGGAAACTCAGAATCATTATATTTCATGCAACAAAACTGAGTTTGCATAAATATAGCTCAACTTTACATAAGTAGAATATGAGAGATAATGCAAGGAGGAAAACTATGGTTTAATATACATTTTAAAATTCCTGCTCAGTTGATGGATCAAAGAACTGATGATGTTTAGGTCACCTAAGAGGCTGTGGGATTATTAGTGATAACCCAGATACTGAAATGTTAAACGTGAGGGAATTTATGTGATTCACACACACAAATGAGAGGAGTATTTATCTAGATTTCAACAGAAATATGAGTAGCAAAATATGCTGTCCTGGTCACTTTCAGGCACTTTGTCCTGCATGTCAAGTGCCTGCATTTTAGATTGTAAACATCTTGGGAAAGGTACTGCCTAACTGAATTAAATTGATATAGACAATGTCTGACAAAAAATAGGGTAGATCTTCTGAAACTCAGGGAGTGTGTGTTTCACTAAAGAGTAGAGTATTATTCAGGAAATATAAAAAAAAAAATGTTAAGGCTAAACCACATTTTCACACGCAGAATCCATCCATCATGTAGCCTCATCCCCTTTACAGGTAGCAGTCCTTGAAAACAGCACTGATGAACCTTATTCTCAAATACCCACACTGAGTGAAAAAGTGTCCATTGGCATTAGCTTCACTTGCACTGTGGAGAGACAAGGGACTTTGCTCTGTTCCAGGGAAGGAAAGAGGAAAGAACGCTACTTTATGCCAGTGAAAATATTCTGTTCAATAAAATTTGCTTCACATTACTATCCATATGTAATGATTTCAATATTGCTGAGTTAATTTTCATTTTTGATAGATAACCTGTAGGTTAGTCACATGAAAACTATGGCACCCATATGAATTACCCATTTTTCAAATATAAAGCTTCCTAATAAAAATCCAGTTACATCTGTGACTTTTTAGCACTGAGCTCATGCAGAAACACTTAGTTCTCAGGAGCCCAGAGAAAAAAAAAACCAACCACCACAACCTTAAGAAACTTGAATATTGCAATGTCATCTCAAAAGATTAATATCCCATGAATTTTGGAGTACTTTCTACTTCAGATCAGCTGGAAACTCACAGACGCTTCAAACCTGACTGTATGCTATTGCTAATCTTGTAATGAGGTATGGTATCACACATTAAATTGGAAAGCAAGGACAAAAAGACTTTGTGTGGTTTTTCAACCAGAGAAAATATTTGGTCAAGTAACTTGCTGTTACATCCAGAGTAAAGTCTAGGAAGGTAATAGTTCAAGGGTCTTGTGATAATTGTGCAGGCAAAATTTCTAAGTCCCCGTGGTTCCAGATTCAGCTGATCTTTAAGAATTAATTCACTGACTAGTTTTCTTAATTTTTTCTATAGTCAGGGGAAGTAGTCTTCTTTAGGAAGTAATTAAAATAGTAATTCCCATTATGTTATTATAAATCAAAGAATAGCGCAGCCCATTAATGGGGGAATAAATAACCAACTAAGTTTTATAGGGTCAATACAAAAAAAAAAAACATTAAAAAAATGTCTCCCTCTAAAATTGAATGGTTGAGAACAATGTTAAGGTAGCAGGCTGAGGGAGGCATAGACCCTGCTCTGTATGAAGCTGAGATTGGGGAGGTTTAGTCTGGACATTAGGAAGAAGCTCTTTACTGAGAGGGTGGTTGGGCACAGGAACAGGCTCCCCAGGGAAGTGGTCACAGCACCCACCTTGTTGGCTGAGCTCAAGAAGCGTCTGGACGATGCACTCAGTCACGGGCTCTGACTTGGCTGATCCTGTGTGGAGCCAGGATTTGGACTCAATGATCCTTATGGGTCCCTTCCAACAGGAGATTCTGTGATTCTCTGAGGATTGTAGCCTGCAGAGCTGGTTAGAATTCCTGCATTCTTCAAACAGTAAGAGAAGTCAATTGTACTTGAATTACTCCTACAAGAAAGTTCTCAGTGGAAAAACAACCTTTCTTGTTTGTTTTCCTCACATGACCTTTTGCATGAGCCTCACCTTTTTCTTTGGTCATACAAGAGAAAAATTCATCATATTCAGGTCATGTGAGGGTTTGTGAGCAATTTCAAAGTAGGATGATGTGGTTCAAATGGTAACAGTCTTACAACCCATTCAAGTCAAACTTTATTACAGCAGTAAGAAAGATGAACATCAATGCACCTAACATAGTGACTCACTCTATCACTGATAGCAAATACAGCATTGTAAGTGATGCCATGTCTCTGGTGGACTGTCAGGGACAATTAATGTTGGGTCATCTGAAACCACAGCCAATCACATAAATGCCTTTTGAATGCAGTGAGGAGTTTTTCCACCCCTTAGATGCAGCAATGGTAGTATGATGTGACAGAATCATACCTTACATGGTGGTAGTGTGCCCTACATATCATTTTGGATGACGTGGGGGGCATCCTGCTTACATATTGATGTTGGTCAAGGAGCGGGGTGTCAAGAGGCAGGGTGTCAATGTTTTCAATATAGGTATATATAATAAAATTTCAGATGATGTTGGCCTACAGCTACCACATCAGAGATGCAGAACTCCCTGAGTCCAGCTCCTAGCCATCAGCCCCTTGTAGATTTTTCACGTGTGCCCAATGGATCCAGTCATCTGTGTTAAGACAAACGGATCTTATCCCTTAACTCCATATCCTAAGAAACTAGATAGCGTGTCTTTAGAGAAGTCTCATGGCCATAAAGGAACAGAAATGCTTATGAAAGGCTTAGCATGCATTGTGTTCTTTTTTCTGTACATAAATTAGTTCTTGCTTGCATGCAGTCATGTATATAAGCATTATGCAGGCTTGTGTTTGTCTTAGGGCATCAACTGTGAAACTAGAAAATGGAACCTAGGATTTAGAGTCCCTGAATGGTTTTCCAGACATCTTTGCTTATGTTCTGGTAACAAATTTTCATTTCTTTATTTTATACCTGAAATTCTTAAAGTTGTACCAAATAAAATGTTACATTTATATTTCCAGATCGCATAAAGAACCCCAAACGTTAACTACTCAGTCTACATTTGCTTCATCAGCAAAGAAGCAGACTTGGAAGTCTTTAAAAAAGAGAAAGATTTACTTTTTTTGAAGGCTTTCAAGTTGTTATATAAAGTTCTTGATAGATTAAATGGCTTTCTGGATTCATATGTTGAGAGTAAGAGACTTCTTGCACTGCTGCTGTACTATCAATTGGTCTGACCCAGTTGTACTGCCAAATTCTCTTGCAGTTCAGATCTTGCACTTTGTCTCTTCCCTACAGACTCAACTTCAGCAAAACTCACACAAAAATATAGGCAGTTTTCAAATAGGGACCCTTTACTAGCGTCTCTCTCCATTCACACTCTGAGCCTCAAAAAGCAAATGAGCAATTCCGTGGTCTCCCAACATACACCATGTACACTAGCCACGTCTTGCAGAATTTAAGGCAACTCTTTTTAGTATGATGTTTATGTATGCAGTATTTGAATTACTTTAACACTCTCTGATATAGAGATGACTGTAAAATCAATGGACTTACACTGGAACTCTGTCTACTGCAATTTAATCTGTAGGAAACAAAAAACATCTGATAGTTTAAATCATTGTGTGACAGTGAATGCTATTGAATTGCTAGTGCTGAGCCACAGCAGAGATGCAGTAGTGAATAGAGCAGTTAAGATCACCTAAGCCATCAACTTCCCTGTAAGAAACTTTCTTTTTCTACTAATGTGTTCTGAGTTTCTTTTGGAAAGAATTCAGGAGAGGTGAGGGATGGTTAAGTCTTTGACACCACACATGGCACTGTATGAGTTTCCTTTGAGGCCCACACTCAGCTTGGACATGTGGTAGCTACATCACCCATTCACCTGCTCATCCTTTGCTGAGAGGTGGAAAACAGTATAAATGTCTTCACTTTCCTATTTTAAGTAACAAGAAGTGCTACTCAGAGAGACAGGAATGCTAGCAAGGCCTCCTTGTGCTTAAAACTATTACTTGAATAAAATTCAGTGGATCTGCAGCGCTTATCTACTTCAGACCCTTTTCATAGTCAGACACATGATGCTACCATGACACTAAAAAGCCGGTCAAGGCTTTTGAACCTTTGCAATGGCATCTTATGAGAAACAGCTGGTGCTGCTGCCACCTCCTAGCACTAATTATTCTGTCTGCATATTCAGACAGATTGTGCTGCACAAGATACAATTGGGTTGAAATTTCATACTTTATTTCAAAGCCTGTAAAGCAATATTTTTTCTTTTACACTAAAGGTTTCAGCTCTGAATATACAACAATACATCAGGAGCCTGAGGTATGGATGTATCTTGCCTATATTTTTGTCTGGTGACTTTTGGGTGAGCTGTTCCTTCAACAGGAAAGGAATTGTGACATCAAAATTGTCAAAGTACTGTGGGTCTGGATAATGCTTCAAGCCTAAAATGCTCACAAAACAACAAATACTTCACATCCGGATCCTCATGTCTTTTACTGTGTGCTGAAAACACTATCAAAGTTTCTGCCAAGTGTTCATATCTGCTTTATCCTTTTTTAAGTCTTTTCCAAATGTTCCACATACAAGGAGTATAATCTGCCCCAAAGTTTTCATGCTACTAGTTTTTCTTGAAGTATTTTGCAATTAGTATATTTCTAAATCCATATGGGATAATTATTTGTATCATTGAAACCATCTTGTAATAAGTACATAAAGTTGATCTGTCAGCATATATTGTGTTACAGAATGAAACATGTTATTTACCATTGACCTGTTCTCCTTTTCATAATTCTGCTTCCTGCTGGCTTTCAAATAGCTTTTACATCCTTGCAATTGCCAACTGCAAATTGAATATATATGCATATTGAAAGCACTGAAATAACACAAATACATTAAAATACAAATTATTTTTATTGTGTATTGCTTGTTTGGGTTTTTTTCCTGGTCTATTGCATAAGAAGAAATATTTCTGCTGCTTAAGAAATATAAGAAGAATTATTTAGGAATATTCAGGCATAAATAAACATGTTTATACATGTGTAAACATATGTGTCTTCTTACAATAATTTTAAGTGGCATTACAAGACCACAAGCTTTGCAAAAAAAAGGAACCTCTATGCGTAAACAGCACTTTGTTTCTGAGAAATTCACAGAACCTTGGAACTGGATAACAAATGTTTCAACTGGAAATTAATGTTAAAAGTATTAGTACAGCTTTTCCTTGAATAAAAACCTGGTCATATTCAGTATTTGGTGATTGCATAAAAATTCCTAGTTTTGGTCTGCTTTTTTTTTCTTCTCCACTGAAATTACTCCACTGAATTACTAATTACCTATTACAGAACTGACAGGAACACCACTTGCACTACAGTGATAATGAACATAAAATAAAGCTAGTATTACTGCCTGCTGTTTACTCTTTTTCTCTCATCAGAAACAAGCAATATTATTTAGAGCACTGGTGAGCCTTTTGCCACAGCTCTAGCAAAATCTTTTGGCTTGTGTGATACACTGTAGGTTTATCTTTCCTTTCACTTATTAGATCACCTCTTCCATAGCTCATTTTACTTGTTACTTAGCAATAAATCTAGTCCCTACACAATATTAAACCTGGGATACTAGTCTCAAAGCATACAAAAAGTGTTCATTCTTTCTGAAGGAGGATTCAGAAGCTAAAGAAAAAAATACTAGAGCACAGTGTTAGCCCCATTCCCATACCAATCTTCCTTTGCACTGAACACTGCCAGTCCGCCTTCAGAGAAACCTCTAACACAAAGCAAAAGCCTGTTTACTGAATGTCTGTAGTTGCTGCAACTGTACAAGGGAGCACTTCCATCCTCATATCAGAAAGTTATTTGTCCTAAGGCTGCATAGAAGGGTAAGAGTAAATATGGGTAAATGAAGCATTGGTTAATTTATCCAGCGAAGTAGCCACTAGTAAGGATTTATCAACTGTTTTTTATGGAATCAAAGTTGCTGTTTGCTAAAATAATACTGTAGAGACTGGAGACAGAAATGCTGCCTAGTGTCAGTCAAGGATTCATTCTAGAACATCATTGGCAGAGAAAGATACAATTTTATCTTCATGCATGGTAAACTTAAATTGAGGTGCCTAAAACTACAAAATGAATTACACATCTAGGCATCACCTCAGTGCCGATTTACGCAGCTAAGCTCAGTAATGACACTGTAAGTGCATCATCTTCAGAGCAATCTAATTTATATATTCCCTTTCCAGCCATTTATTACAGTGTTCATGAATTTTACATTTCTGTACGTTCTGCTCAAACCATAATATTTTCCTTCTAGACTTTCAAAGGACATTTTAGATGTGTGTTGGAGTTGTGGTTTTTGTTCTTGCTTCGGTCCCTTAAGTTTAAATGCTTCTCTTGTGTGTTGAATAGGGTATTACAAACCTAGACAGTAAAATGCAAACCACAAACTATGTAATTCAACTAGGTTTAATACTTAACTCTTTTGCTCCATAGAAAAAAAAAAAACAACCCCACAACCCAAACTGTCTTGTTTTCTATAACAAATTTTTCCATTCTTACTAGGTCTATTTAAATTCTTAAATAAAATTATTTAGAAGACAGGGGTTCTGATGCATGAAAGAAATGGCACTTGGTTCTAAGTCATGCAATGGAAGAAATAATTTACTGTTCAAATGTATCTAAGGTAGAAAAATCATCTCTGCATTTCAGTAGTACTACTGAATCTTCTGGGCTGAAACACTGCACTGTTTTTCATTGGAAATGATGTCTTTAATGACTAGGCTGAAGACTTAATGTTGGTTGTAAATGTTCAGTACACCATTGTTGGGGCCCAAGCAGCTT
>VXBZ01013186.1:0-10341 GCA_013399135.1 Heliornis fulica | reverse complement strand
ATTTATATTTATATATATATTTAACATTAATGAAATGTTAAAACATTAAGTTATTCATATTCAAATAATCAGCATTAATATGCACACAACTGGTTTTTCAAGCAGTATGCCTTATATCTGCAGCTGCCTTAGTAAAAATACCTCCCACAGGTTCCCTATGTCTTTGGAAACCATCCTGATGTATGTTGCTGTGTGAAGAAGCATGAGAAGAGGTAAGGAGTCAGATACCACATTGGCTTGCCAATGCCACGTGCCTTGAAAGTGATAGAAAGTATGATATAAAATCTACCTACAGACCGGTCAGCCTCACTTCCATCCTGGGAAAGGTGATGGAATGACTTATCTTCAATGCTGTCTCCAGGCACATCAAGGATAAGAGGGTTGTTAGGAACAGTCAGAATGGTTTTACCAAGGGGAGGTCATGTTTGACTGACCTAATAACCTTTTACGAGGATATAACCAGATGGATTGATGATGGTAGAGCAGTGGGTATGGTCTACCTTGATCTCAGTAAGGCATTTGACACTGTCCCCCACAGCACCCTTGTGGATAAACTGAGGAAATGTGGCCTGGAGGGTAGTGAGGTGGATTGAGAACTGATTGAAGGGAAGAAGCTAGTGAGTTGTCATTAATGGGACAGAGTCCGGTTGGAGGCCTGTAACTAGTGGAGTCCCTCAAGGGTTGGTACTGGGACCAGTGCTGTTCAATATAGATCTGAATGGGACACCATTCTGACATGTTGTTTTATTTACATTTCTTTTAAAATCAATGCTAATTTGAAATTTAACTCTGATGACTTACACAGAGGATAAAAACCCCAACAGATCTACCTTTTCACAACTACCACCTCTATGCCTTTCAGAAGGGACATGTTCCAGCTCTTGTTTGTGTAGGTCACAGAATCACAGTCACAGAATTGTAGGCATTGGAAGGGACCTCGAGAGATCATTGAGTCCAACCCCCCTGCCAAAGCAGGTACCCTAGAGCAGCTCTGCACTGGTAGGCATCTAGATGGGTCTTGAATGTCTCCAGAGAAGGAGAGTCTTCTTGAGTGCCTAGAGATTTCTAATTCTGAACTGCTTGTCCTTTAAAACAACAGTTTTGTGAGCTTTAAGTGCACCTGAGAGCTTTGTGTGCACCTGGGTGTTAAAGAAGAGGCAGTCTTGTGCTCACCTGGTAGTTTCCATGTAAATCTCACTAGGACTTTTGTGAAGGTCTTACTATGTTAATTCTTCTGGAATGGCTGAGAAAATTAATCTCTAAACAATAAAGCAGCTTTGTTGACATGTTTGGGGGGGTAACTAAATGTGCTTTTGTGTGGTGAGGTTCTGGTGGGGGAGAGAGAGCTGCAGGGGTGGGATATTACACATTTCTGCTGGGAAACAGGTTTTTGACAAAAAATAATTTATACTCTACAAAGCAATCTTTTTTTGTAGTAACCTTTAAATCTTTTATCAGCAGGAAATTTCCAGATAAAACAAATATTTGAATCTACTTTGGTTTTCAAAGGGCAGATTGCAGAGTGACATCAGAGCTGGAACAGAAACATTTTAATTTTTTTTTTTACTGAAATTAAAAGTACAAGTACAGGTTGTTTTACTTTAATATTTTCCTCAGGGGTTTAGAAAACAAATAGCTATATAATAAAATGAATTAAAACAACATCAGTAGGATTCCTGATGTGTTTCTTAAAAAGAAAAATGAAATAGTTGTGCATGTAGAGCTGCATTTATAGATTTTTTTGTTACAGTCATTTATTTTGAGAGAGAGGAGGGTTATTTGTATGGTTACAGTTTCTTACCAGGATGATGGCTTCTCATACGATGGTATTGCTCCATAATACAGGGCTTCGCGTTACTTCAATAGATTTTGATATAACTTTGAATTTCATAGGAGGGGACGGGGAAACTCAAATAGAAAACTTCAGCTGACTTTTTTCCCTTTCAGTCCTCAGTTCCCATTCACATATGTTTATAGCTGCTTCCAAGGATGAGAACTTCTTTGAAAGGGTTGCAATTTGAGTGTATTATATACCCCAGGTGCATTGCACCTATATAATTCTTATTACCATGTAACTCTTTCTAACTATAAAACTCCTTCAGGGAAAATAATATTGTTTGCTTTAACTCAGGAGCGAGGAGCCAGCAGGCAGGATCTGGGGCACATCGCACACATGTCCACGTCCTTTATTCCAGAATGAAACATGCCCAAGAGCCCCTTTATTCCTCTTAATGGCCAAATAGATTATAAAAATATTTCTTCACAGGAGTGTCTCTGGAGATAAGAAATGTTTATCAGAATTCAACTGGAGTGAATTTAATTTCTGTGAGGGTTATCTCTAACTTTGCTATTGTGCATCTGATGCCTTCTTACATTTGGCTTGAAGGAAATAACGTAACACCATTACACGCGATAAAAAACCAATGGCAGGAGATGAGAGACTGAAAGCTTGTTGCCCAGATGAATATTTATAGCTGCATTGTGAGCATCTATTTCCTTGAATTACACTAGAAGATATGATAACAACGCTGAAGGAAATTACTTTATGAATTTAATACCCATATATTTTCTCTACTGATTTCATTTCTTTAGGTTTGGTGGCATTTTATCTGGATGGTAAACTCTGTTCTATCATTCTTATTACAGCTAATAATAACCATTATTGTTATTATAATTAATTGCCAATTTTCTCCTAAAATTCTTTGATAAAAACAACCAGAAGATACAGTAACATTAAAACAAATATATAGAGCATTTAGAAATTGCTTAAGCGGCCACACTGCCTAGGATCTTGTGCTAAGGACTTCCTGCAGCTAAAATGTCTCTGATGTACTTAAAGGCATTTTGCTCAGCACCATAGTGATGAGATTACATTCAAATTAGGAACTTGTGTCCTTTTTTTACAAAAAAAAAAAAAAAAAGCACATACTGAGAGAAATTGTTTCAATTGCCTTGAAAACCTCTTAAAACTGCTCCAGTAGGGAAGAGAGGTCTTGGTTGTAATGAAACAGAAGCTGCTTTAATGAGCACCAGACACGGATTTTGGAGGGTCTATTCAGCTTCCAAAAGGTGTAATGGGAAGCAGAGTGTAGATTCTCCACCTAAGGAACAATGCAGTGACCAAAATGGGTACCTCAGATGATCTGAGATGCCCTGGGTTATCAGACAGCCTCCTAAAGCAGGCACAAATCACACAGGACCCATTGGAGCCCTGTGCTCTTCTGGCTAATGGGACATTTGATGCATCTCAAATAGAGTCTGGTCTCTCCTTTAAAATCACTGGTCCCTCCAGGGAGTTTTTGTCAATCAACATTCTCCTCAATCCATGCCACAGCCAGGCCCATCTCTCTACCGGAAAGGTAGGTCTAGAAAACAGAAATACCTTTCACCATATTCAAAGATTGGTCCTCCCAGTGTTTAAAATGCCATTTTAGCTGTAGGCCCTACCCAAGCTCCTGCTGGTAACCTGTTGTCTCCTGGAGCTAGACCTCAGCACATTACCCTGACCAATGTCTGCCCTGAGAAGTCACAGATCTTGCCCTCACCTGTGCACGGCTTCCCATGCTTTCTCCTACACTTTCTCCACTGCCCACCAGCACCTAAGATGGAAGTATTTAAAGGATACTAATTTGTAAATTTGCTGATTCTCAGCAATGACCTCACTCTCCGCTACAAACTGTGATTCAGGCTTCAGCATTGCTTCATGTTGATACTGAAGCCTGCTGATTAATTTCTACAGTTTCTACAGGTTTTTCCCTAACTCTCTAGTTGGACAAGGTCAGTATTGTTAATCCCCATGCTCTTCACAAGTAAATAACATGGCACACAACATTGAGAGGTCAAGTCACCTGTCATATTTGTCCCTGCTGTTTTTATTGGTATACAAACACAAGTAATATCAGCTAGAAATAATCTCCTTTCAAACATTACACTTAGAGGTGTCATTGAAGAGGACTGGAGGCCACAGACAGTCCTAAAGTTCAGTAAAAGCAACAAGTTCTCCAAATGTTCTTCTCTTAACAGCAAGAGCAATAAAGCCTCTTTTTTTCCCCTGAAGTCACCATGGAAATTATCCACCTCACTGACAGAGCAGGGAATGGTAGCAGCACAGGGGAGCAGACACCTGGAGTAGGTGGTCTCGCTGTCAAGAAAACTGTATCTTGAAAGAAGACAACAGAGATCACAAGACAGTGATTTCAAGCTTAACACATGAAGAAGCAGAGGGCATGGTCCCTGATTATTGATTGACTGCCAACAGAGGCAGGCTGGGCCACCAAAATAAGACATTGTTGAGCAGAAGTCAGGGGCAGAGTCTGGGGGTCCTGAAAGGCTGCACCAAGCTCACCACAAGACAGTGATGTCTATATATGCATTCAGATGCAAGTAAACAACTGGTGACCATTTCTGTACATGGGAGAGTATTTTCTGTACATTGTCACTGCCCAGAACTCTACCAACGTCCTTCCTTCCACCACTGGTGTGGACCGGATAGCAACCAGTCTCACCACCCTCACCATCCTGCTTGCCTTCCATGTTCACCACTGAAACACCCCTTATCTCTTCCAGTCTCACCCCTGGCCTTCCTCAGCTGGCTTTCCTCTCACTTCAGTTGATGTATGCCTAAGGATACAACCAGATTTTACACGTTTGTGGGGAGGCTGAATTACCATTATTTTTATCGCAGGAGCATGTAGGCACACAGCAGTACACCCCCATTTCTTGAGGCACCATACAGACGCATTTGAAGAGACAACCCCTTTCCTGAGCTGGATAAGGACAAAGCAGGCTAAGAAAGACCTAGGAAATTTATTATAGTTACTCAGCAGCAAAGCAAGGAAAAAACCCCACACCAATCCCAGGCTTGGTGTTCTGCCCAGACAATTTTACCATTCCTGCCTTTTAATACATTTAACTTTCCCTTTAGCTGGCATTTTGTTGAAACAAACTTTATGGTCCATAGCATCAACGGTACTAAAATACGACAATTAATCATAGTCAGCTGCCAAATTTCCTCTGAGTTAAATCATTTAAGTCACAATTAGCCGACACAATATTTCAGGATATCAGTTTTGTCGAAACATTGAAACCCTGAACCATATTTGATCTATGACATTGGCAGAGATGCAATCAGCCCATTATTGTACAGCTGTACTCATCATAATTTATCTAGTCTCCATCAAACACTGCTGTGTTCACCAGGCCATGAAGGAAAAGACTACAAGTGATCCTTGAATCTGCAGTGATGATGGTCCAAACGCAGCTTGCCTAGCAAATTTTACTGTCCTGTTTCACGCAAACACAGCCCACAAAGTTCCATTTAGGGGGAGAAAAAACAAGATATGCAGTCCTAGGCTCCAGCAGAGCCAGAGCAGCTGTACATTCAACTCCCAAAGATTCTGCCAAATCAAAAACAACCAGCTCCAGAAAGAGCAAGGTGGGGCTCACCTCCAGGTTTCACACGGGTGAGAGACACTGCTCTGCTAGTTGTACCATTTCTCACTGATAGAAGAAGTAGCCACCAAACAACAAAAAAAGAATTGGGGAAAAAGACTTACCTTTAGCTGAGCACACTCTTTCTCCTTCCCATTCTGCCCCTGCAAGGCCAACGTAGCATTTCAGCGAGGGGCTGCTAGATGACAGAGAGAATATCTGAAGATGTTACTAGGTGATAAAGTAATTGTTGAGGGCTCAGACTTAAATCAGCTCAGCAGCAAATCAGAGCTCCTTCAGGATCAGCTTCAGGTGTGTCTGAAAGTTTAGCATAGGGACTAAAACTGGCTAGTGAGATGCATGTCCTCTTTGGGCAACTAACAAGGGAGCAAGGAGGTCCTCACCTCTGAGTTACCCACTTCTCCTGAGCCCTTGCCCCACCTCACAGCTGGCCACAGTTGAAACTCTCCTCCCCATCCACTTCTCTGGGATTTAGTTAGCATTACCAGTGCATTTCAGATCAAGTCAAAGAGGAATAAGAGCAGTCTGGCACGTCTTGATATAGCACTGGTGTTACCACAGCTATTTTAGCCTCACTACCACTGGGCTCTCCCATTCTGGAAGGTACTACCAGAATTGTGAATGTTAGATGCTTGCCCTGGCACCCACAAAAAGACAGATGTAAAAGGACTATTGTCACAAAAGTGCATATCATGAAAAGAAGGGTTTTCTGGGGAAAAAAAAATCCAAACTGTCTGTATAATAATATTGTATTAATTTATTTAGTCATAAGAGTGATTGACTCATTACTGGGCTTGGAATTTTTCGCAGATTGATTTAATCCTTTATGAATAATTTCAAAGAAAAGAAAATATCCCATCAGGAGCTTCCCAGAAACTACACAAGTTCCAAATTACCTAAATGGTTGAAAGGAGAGAAACAGAAAGGGACATGAAAGAAAAAGCACGAATAAACCTAGTAGGACTGGTTTACTGTCTGGCAGTCACCAATGAATAACGGGGTAGAAGAAGAAGAATTAACCCCAAAAGCATTAGAGAGTATGTGCCCAGTGAGGCTAAAGCGTTGCTTACAAATAAGAGGCATGTGAAGGTGCATAGCTGCATTGCATAGAGCAGATCCTGCTGAAGAAAATAAGAAAATGTATTGCCTTCATCTTTTCACCATTGTGGGCCTCCACACGCCTGCTGAGACTTCCCGCTTCTCTGTCCATGAGGTCTGAGCAAGGTCACCGGCAAGAGACAAAGCCAAGTCTGATGGGTCTCTCTTCCCCTCAGTCCCCTGCAAAGAGGCAGCATGTCATTTTCCCCTGCTTGGTTACTCTTGGTTACACTGGGGCTGGCTGCCCAACCACCACTCTTATTGTCCAACCACCTCCACCCACCTCTTGAAATGGAAAAAGAGATCTTGAAGCCAGGCCAGTTGTAATGCCATATGGTACTCCAAACATTTGCCTTTCTGACCCTACACCTACCCTCGATGGACCCACACTGACCCCTTTCCACACTGGGTGAGAAGATGTCTGCAGCCTGAACCCAGACTGCCTGGTTCCATCAACACCCTCTGCCTCTGAGCTGCGCCATTCCCTACTGGGCATAAGCCATCTGGACCGTGACATCTTCACAGTCCTGATATGGATGTCTTCGAGCTCTCTAAGCAATGGACACCCTGCCCAAGTCTCTACATGTGACCAAAATGTCCTACTTTCTTCCCTTGTCTGGATCTTAAAAGTCTTGTAACCAGGCTGTGCAGAACCTATTTCTGGCTTGGCAAATGCTTGCTCTTCTCCACAGTGGACATTTTTAACTGGCAGTGCTTAAGATGATTTATGAGTTTCTAAGAGCTGAAGTCAAATCACATCACTGGGTTATTTTTGTATTATTATTCATGAAGCCCATTCAAAGCTCAATTCAAAGGGCATCTGTAAGCAGTTGGTGAGGAGCTGGAACCCCTACTGTAATAAATGAGTCATTTCTCAGTGGAAAACAAAAAATCTACCATGTCAGCAAGATGATTGCTCATGGTAGAGCATCAAAAGAAAAATGAAATGGGATTAAGGGAATAGAAATATTAGGAAATCTTAAGAGAAACAGAGAGCACAAAACATAGGTGTGAAAGTAGTCTCTGATGGAGTTCTTTAAGGAATTGCTCTTATGAAGTTCTCCAAAAGCTCCAGAACTTCTGAATGAGAGAAAATAATCCCATTTATAAAACTACTTTGCACTTTCCCCTGCACCAAGCTTGTTTCAGAGACTTGCACCAGGTGGTGCAAGGACTCTCCAAGACAAATAGGCCCTGTGGGCATAGTAGGGAAAGCAGTCAGAATAATTTTGATGTTCTTACTGCACTGTCCATAACGAGGTTTTGATCCTTAAGAACAGAAATTACTCTCACACTGGGCAACATCAGCCTTTCCTAAGCCGCCTAGCACTCCCACCTAATGTTTGGTTAGAAAAGGACAAAGCAGCCTTAACTTTGTGTGAGCTAAATCTAAGCCAGGCTGTGCCAGCACCCGTGCAGTCACGGGGAGCAACTGCTCTGCGGGGGTTGCCAAATCAGAGCCAGGCAATCGCCCAGCTAACACACAGTCCCAGCAGCCTCAGGGAGGGAGAGAGGCATCCTTCTCAGTCTGCAGCCACATGCTGATGCTCACAGAGGGAAAGATTTTTTTCCAGGGCACACCAAAGCTTCATAACTTCGAAGCTGAGGCACAAAGGTTCATTTGCCTCTCCGGCAGGGCTCAGTTGGAGGGTAGTTCAGTCTAATTTAAAATAACGAAGTGTTAAAACCACAACTGGCTCCTACACTGTTAAAAATATTCTTGGGCTCACTAAAACCTTCTGCACCTCAAAGAGGAGACCTCCACTCTGCCCACCTTTACAGCTGTCTCCTTCCACTCCAGCTGTCCCCAACCCAAGCTCTCCTGCTGTCCTCTTCCCATGTGATGGCTATGCATTTGGAAACATGTTCCATACTTACATTTTCAGGACAGAGAAACCACTGACATTCTGCTATTCTTAAAAGTATTGTCTCCTTGAATTCACTGTGCCTTTCTCAAGAAAATCTCTTGGCTGAAGTTTTTCCAGGTACTTCTGTATTTGTTCAGAGGTGTTTGCTTTCAGCACTTCAAAAGTGTTTCATTAGGAGTGTCCTTGCTCTGGTATGACGAGTAAAGCTTGAGTGATAGACAGCCTTTACAGCATCATCTCCTATTCACTTCTTTCATCAGAGGTTCTTTCCTAGGCATGATTATTGTCCTTTCCCTTCTCTGAGCTCTTCTTATCGCTACACTGTGCTTTCTCCAACAAAATGGTCAAAGTGACACTGGCCACATAGTACAGGTCTCAAACCAACACAATGCTGAGAGGCTTGCAAATCTGTTCTTAATTATCTACCACCTCATTTGCTTTGGAGCCCTTTGCCGCCCACTGAGCTTCCAAAAATGACGACAGAGGCCCTTCCCCTATGTGAGGGCTGCTGCTGTAAAGCCTACTACTCCATGTGGGTAGCTTGAATAACTCTCCAGAGCAGGTAGCCCAGCAGATCAGCACCCCATATCATAAACACAGACTTTTAAATTTAACACCTTGGCTCTTTTGCAATGATCATGGATGTAAACCTTCTACAATTACCTCAGAGTGAGAATTCCCCTATTCAAATGATTCATCTTGTGCAGGAACGCATCAAAGGAGGAGAAAAAGGATTTAAAAAAAAAGCGGGGGGGGATAACTAAAATAAAAGAGGATCCAAAGGGACTTCTGCACTATCTCCCTTGTCTCCCTGCCTCCCTTACATTTTCTCTCAGAATTGTTAATATAGCCTAAAACATGTAAGTTTGGCACAGAAAATGCTGAGATAGTTTGCCACAGCAGAGGTGAGGAATGGGTCCTGGGAAGGTGGAGCATAGGAATGGAGGATGCTCCAGGGCCACCAAGCTGGTTCATGCTACCTTCCACATCGCAGTAGTTTGTCTTCTTGCCCCTCCTTTCTCACTTTCCCTGTGGAGTAAGCCAGAACATGAACAATTTCTTCATATTTCTGGTTTCAGCATACATGTGTCCAGCTTCTACCCACCTGTCCTCATACAAGTATTTCCTTTTCCATCCCTGTCAATGATTTCCAAACAACTTGGACCAATTCTCCCTAGTGAAGATCAGGGCTCTTCTGACAGACTGATGCTCACCTCCACCTTCACACCCAGAGCAGACAATGCTGTGGATGTTGCTGCATTAACGGGTACTGCAGATTTTGTGGTCTGCACTGGCAGGCTGGAGATGCTCTGTGGACCAGCTGTTCCTAGACAACAGCAGCCAAGCATCAGATCCTCTTTTAAATGCCTTGGTCCCTGCAAGGACAGCTCATCTCATGCAGCACTGCAGTGTGTAAAGCACAGAGAAAGGGACAACTCTTTTAATATCTTTTATATCTTCCTGAGGTGTGACATTAACTAACTAAATCCATAAACATTCACTGGATGTGTTTTTGTAAGTGCCACTTTCAGAGAGGATGGGTCTAGAGAGTCCAACCGAGTTTGCAGCAGTTTTGATATTAACTGTAACAGACAAGAGCAGTAGGATGCTTTCTCTTTTTTTTCCTTTTCTTTTGATACAGTTTGAAGATGTGTCACTCCACCACTTCTGGACCAGGAGGGAGTACCGAAGAACAGTCAGGCTCTACCAAAAGAAACAATTCAAGCATTTGAAGAGCTTAAAATACTTAACCTGTACCGGGCATGCTCCAGAGTCACACTTCAAACACAAACATGAAGCGCAGCGTTCCAGGGCAGAGAGCAAGAAAGGGCAGCTACATTTTCCAATACCAACTTTCAGAAACAAATGCTGTGGTCAGCCTGGGCTTGTTGCAGTGACCTTGTAGCTGACTCTGCTTTGAGCA
>VXBZ01013157.1:0-15550 GCA_013399135.1 Heliornis fulica | reverse complement strand
TTTTTCCATCAGTGGAGCCTGTGCCTGGGAGCCCTGGAGGATTCTAGCAAAAGTATTATTAAAACTGAAGGTTTCTAAAGGGTTGAACAGCAGCACAGCTCAAGTAATCTGACTGAATCTGCAACTGGGGAGCAAAATGTCCCCACTTGCCTATATCTGATAGAGCATCAAATTGACTGCTTCCCCCAGAGCCACCATTTAAAACTGTTCAGGATCATTTCTGCTTTCTGTCATCTCCCAAGGATGCAAAGGGTGCTGGTGGCTCTTGGGGACCTGTTGCCTGGCCACTCAGCCTCTCACAGGACCCTGTGCTTGGCTCACTTTGGGTTTGCCAGTAAAGGATTTTTGGGTCAAAGATCAATAGTGGTGTCAGCAGTGAAAACACTCTGTTGCTCAAGAAAGTGACTTCACTTGCCTTCAAGGGGTAGCTGGACAGCAAAGAGAATCAGAGCTGTCACCTATCTTCACAGCACCACCATTCCAACACCTCATTGGCCAGACTTGTCTTCCCTGAGGACTTCCTTGCCAGCTGCACCTTGGGCCATGCATTTCTACGAGCTTCCTCCATTGCATCACCAGTGGTCCAGCTGAGTCCTGTGACTTGGCCCCGTGACAGCAACCCAGCACAGGTCCCGTTCCTTAATCCTGCGCCCCTGAAATCACATAGTCCACAACATGCCCATTACATAGACTTACACTGGAAAACCAACACCTTGCCCCAGTGTTGTAGGTGTAATAGGAGCTATAGCTTAAGGTAATCCATGTTTCAAAATAAAATTAAGTGCTTTGTTTGTCAGGGAAATAAAAAAAGTACATCTAGTGTAAATGGAAGTAAACAAGACCTGAGAGTCCTTTGCATAAAGCCACTTCCCCAGAAGGTGTGTTCAGGCAGTGACAGAGGGGCTATAAAGGGCCCCCAAGATGCTGATACCCCACTTTGATGGACATGGCCATACAGAGTCTGCTGCAGCTCATGGGCTCCAGCTCGCTGCTCTACTTGGCAGCAGGGCTGGTTGCTCTCCTTTACTTTCTTACCAGCTCCAAGAAGTCGGTTTGCAATTTGCCTCCTGGGCCACGACCTCTTCCTCTGATCGGAAACTTGAACGTGGTGGACCTGAAGAAACCATTCCAGTCACTGACAGAGGTAGGTCTGAGCCAACAAAAAGGAGGAGAACATGTGATTCCTCAAGCTGAGAAACGCAACCAGGGCCAGGGAGATGTGACTGTGTGGAGGGCAGAAATGAGGTGTCTGGTGTCGAGGCAGGCTGGCAGCGTGACCTTCCCTTCAGGGCACACACAGGGGTAGTTATACATATAGATGTGACACATACAGCTCTTCCATTACATACAGAGACCCCCACCCCTTGCACTTAGCTCCATATCGTTGGTGTTTCAAGCCCCTTGGAGATTGCAGGTGGGAGATTTGAGTCTCCTCATGGACCCAGATCCAGTCTGCTCATGGATCAGTTTTCTATCAGGGCACAGAGGGATGGAGGAAAGGCAGGCAGGGAGAAGGGTAGGAAGGAGAAGGATTTGGGTCATATGCAGATTTATTTCTAATGCTAATAATATCCCTGCAACACAAAGCTCAGCTCTGCCTCCCCAGCCCTTCCCGTGCACACACTGGCCAGATTTAATCTCAGTCCATGGCTTTTATACATCTAGGAAAAGGAATTTTGCTTATGCAGGTCCACAGATACTTTTACCCCAAAAAAATCCAAAAATACTTAAATATTTTGAAGCCAGGCACAATTGTTTCCAAAAGTGCCTGTGCTCCTGCAGGGAGTTGGGGACAATTCCGTGTGAATCCAGATTTTGGGTTGCTGCAGAGACAGTCGTGGTGCCGTGAGTGACCTGTCCCCTTCCCTGCAAGAGGGCTTACAGGGCACTGTGACACCCAGTGCCTGCTGACCTCTTTCAGCCTGCCCAAGAGGGCAGGGATGACACCAAAATTCCCCAGTTAGTCAGGGAAGAAGGGCATCCTGGGTTGCAAAAATACTGAATTCCTCTGGCAGTCACTTAGGGTTCTTCTGCCTTGGTTTACGGTGCAGAGCCCCAAGTTTGAAGAGCTTCTGGTCCTGAGCTCCCATCTGACCACAGGTATGTTTGAGGGTGCCAGTATGGAAGGGCAACTGGTTTTGGTGGTACCAGGGGATGGCACACAAAGGCACCAGACTTGTTTCCTACAATCTGCCAAGTGGCTTTCTTGAGGCTTTCAGGCCTGCCACCTCCAATACTTGTGTTGCTGAGAAGAAAAACCAGGCTTGATGCCACAACTGATGTAAAGAAATGACCAAAGGAAGGCTGGGAGATGGATGTGATTCCCTGCCCTTGGCTCTGCCCCACGGCTCGAGAGCTGCCAGGGAGGAGAGAGCCAGTGTTAATGTTATCTCCCGAGCCGCCAAACCGCTGCTTGATGAAAACAAATTCAATTTGTCTGGTGTAATAACAGGAGCTGCTTCTAATCTGAAATTCAATTTTTGGTATGTATCTAATGCATAGCAAATGGTAACCCAGGCACATTGGAAACAAGACATTTGGAGAGGATGGCTTGCAGTGTGCTAAAAGCAAGCCTAAATACTGAGTGAATGATTAGATTGTCAAAGCCACCCTTCTGTGTAACAGATGATTCATATTTAATTTGCTTGAAAAGCCTAGAGCTCCTGTGACATTGCCTACAAGAATAAGCTTCCTAGTTGGATCCAAATTTCTAGTGGCCAGCAAATAATTTTACGATGACTGCAACACTACCCACCTTGCCATAATTAGAGACAAGTGCTGTCCTGAAAGAAAGACTTGTTGTCTCACTTTGTTTTTGGAGTGTTTGTGGCTTTCACCTCAAAGATCTGAGCGTGCCTGCTTGCCTCAGGTCAACAGCATTAAAATAAACATGCCTGCCTGCTACAGCATTTTCTAACCATCCTCTGATTGCTACGCTGGCCTGTTGCTGCAGATCACCACAGGAATGCACTGGCATTTTATTGACTTCTGCTCTGATAGGAGCAGTGATAGTAGACACCTTGTTGTGCAAACAGGATGCAAGTGGAGATGCTGGCAATCGATAACTGTTGCTCATTAGTTGCGTTACAGCAGCATCTGGGGACTTCAGGCAGGGCTGGGAGGGTCCTTGTGGGCTAGGAACCACCTAGGGTGGCTAGTGCTAGCCTTTGGGTCTAGATCTGGCTTTGAGTGAAAGTTTTTATCCACCCTGACAGCTCTCCAAGATATATGGCAATGTCTTCACTGTGTATTTTGGACCCAGGAAAGCTGTGGTACTGGCTGGATATGAAACCATCAAGGATGCCCTTTTAAATCATGCTGAAGAATTTGGAGAGAGAGCAGAAATACCCATTTTTAGAAAAATGACACAAGGAAATGGTAAGTGACCTTCTGGTTGGTTACTTCTGGCAGTTTGCCCATATTCCTTATGTTCTTACAGCAGAGAGTAGCATCCTCTTACAGATTGTTATTTGTCCATGTAACAGTGTGTCGAGCAGCTTTCATACCAGCCTTAAAAACGTTTAAACATTGTCTAACATAAAGTTGTTACACCTTTATTTTAGGCATAGCATTCAGCCATGGAGAGCTATGGAAAACAATGAGAAGATTCACCCTGTCCACACTGCGGGATTTTGGAATGGGAAAGAGAACCATTGAGGTCCGAATCCTGGAGGAAGTTAATTCCCTAGTTAAATATTTTGAATCCTATCACGGTGAGTGTCAAGAATTTCAGCCAGAGACACAAAACGTGTCTAGGAGTACAATAAAGATTGATGAAAGTTTAACTCAGAGCAAATGGTATCTCACGGTTAAAGTTCAGCTTCAAAGTTCAGGTTGTTAAACAGAGACCTTAAAATATTGACACCCAGTTCCCTGCTATGCATTTGGGGGCAGGGGGGAGGTTTTCAATTTTGGGAGCTCAGGACTACATTTCCATAGGAAACAGGACTGAAACAGGCATAACTCACATCGTTGTTTGTTCTCATTGCACACAATACAGGGAAGCCCTTTGATACGAAGATGATACTCAACAACGCTGTCTCCAACGTCATCTGCTCTATATTGTTTGGAGAGAGGTTTGAATATGATGATCCCGTATTTCTAACTTTGCTGAAGCTGTTAAATGAAAATACCAAGCTGCTGGGTTCGCCTATGGTGCTGGTAAGAGCTTGATTTTACCTTATGGCTTTTAGCTTTTATGAAGTTACCCAATATCCTACTGTTTTGTCCTCCTGGCTTCCCACATCTTGCTTCTCAAGGTGAGAATGAGAATGCTGTCAGCCAGCCTGTACTGAAGACATCTGCCACTCTGCATCCACAATGCACAGATACCCAGGCCCCTGGGCTCAGTCTGTGAAGCTTATTAGTAAAATAAATTAAAAAAAAAACCCAACAAAGTCTTCACAAAAGGAACTATTTTATCCTCTTTGAAGAGCAGGAGCAAAATATGTCTCTCATATCAGAAATTGTCCTTGAAATGCCACCTCAAATCTGCCTCCTTGTATCACACCCTCAGTATCTTAGTTCTGCCCCTCCTAGGATGGGGCTTGACAAACTTTCTTTGGTTTTGGCTGCTGAAACTGAACCTTAGTAAATGAACAGCTGATATAAGCCTGTTCCTTCCTGGCACAAAGCTCCAGCTTTGAAGACCAGTGGAGTCAACTTTCTGAGCCGTGGCGAGCACTGTGGCTGGCTCTAAGTCCAGACTGGTTGAGCCCAAAATCACCACCCAAGCACTGGTCAGAGTTACACGCTGAAGGCATGTAGGTCCACACGACCCCCTGCAATGCCATGCTCAGTCCAGCTCCTAGGAGCAGTGTGGCTGGGTTAGTTTGGTGCTCTGCCTGAGCTAATGGGCTTGGAAAGCACCATGCTGAGATCCTTGTAGGTCTGTGGAGGTGGACAGTTCCAGATCCTTCTGCTGCTCTGCTGCCATCAGATGTGACATGCCTGAGGGTTTTCCCTGGATAAGTAGAATGCCCATGTTCCCATCTTCTGCATATGAGACCCTCTGTCTCACCACCTACATGGCTGGAAGCCCTGAAGGAAGATTAAGGTGATGAGTCTCCCAAAAGTCCTGGCAAGGACTCATGCAGAGGTAGATCAGAGAGAGCCTGCTATTTCTGCCACAATTCACAGCTGCTTCTCAGGTCAAGGGACCAGCAAAGTGATTTGACATACCAGTATGTGTTCAAAATGCCAATTAACAGCAAACTTCTCTTGCTCTTCAGTTATACAACTTCTACCCATCCCTTGGATTTCTCTCTGGAGCTTCCAAGACTGTCCTACAAAATGTCAGTGAACTGAATGCTTTTCTCCAGAAGCTCTTCCAGGAACATAAAGAAGAGTTTAATGAAAATAATTTAACAGGCTTTGTTGATGCCTTTCTGATGAAACAACAACAGGTAATTTAAAGCTAATTACCAGAGTCTTTCTGTGCTCTTAGCTCTGGCTTATTATTAAGACTGACCATCTGTTGGGGACTGGGAGTGAGTGGAAAAAGAAGAACCACAGGGAGCAGAGTATACTGAAGCTCATGGTGAACTGTGCTGTATGTGCTCCATAGCTCCACTGAAACTGCTGCTTAAAGGGATCTAGTGGTCAAGATGTCCCATGTGGGTCAAAATAAGTTACTACTCAGCACATGTAAGGAGGAGATCACCTCAAACCTCCCTGCAAGAGTGGTCCAGGGATAAACTAAATTCTAGCTAACCTAACATCTGGAGCTGAGGATAGCACATAGACTTGGGATCAGACAAATTCTATGCAGCATAGGCCCCACTGCTAAAATACAAAACTTTTCATTTCCCAGAGCATATGAAGTCACAAAGGAGTTAAGATACAGGTAGAAATGACAGCATATGTTGGTATCAATTGCTGTAGAACTTATGGCCATCTCCTGTATGTTTTGAAGGAGTCAAAGAAGCCCCACACTATGTTCAGCAATGGAAACCTCCTGTTTTCAACCCTGGACCTCTTCGCTGCTGGCACTGAGACCACTTCTACGACTGTGCGCTGGGGTCTTCTTCTGATGATGAAGTACCCAGAAATTCAGAGTAAGGCCCAGAAGTCCTCTTGTAGACTGTTGCATGCTTAACACTGTGGTTGTGGGAGGGAGTGGAACTCATTCAGTGTTGTCTGGAGTAATTATTCTGAGGGAGATAACAGCCGTTGACTCTACAAAGGAATTTTATTTAGTTAAATTGCAATAAACCAGCCCAGCCAAGTGGGAGAGGCAGAGGGCCAGTCTACGGTTACAGTAATGCTCCCCCATCGTTATTCTCCTGCAGGCTATGGGCTTACGTCAATGAAGGTCTCCTCAGGAGCTGATTCTGATCTAGTTTCTGTGGAAGGCTATGGGGCAACAGAGGTGTGTGATCAGAATCAGGCATGGGGTGTGCTGCAGTGACTCCGTTCAGCTCTCTTGGCTCAGCGACAAACCCAAAAACCACGCCGTGCCCTGACTTACCCCCTTCTGCTCTTCCCAAATCTCCCTCAAAGTTTTCCCCTTTCCCCATCTTGGCCCAACTGTTGGTTATTTCAGTTGCAAGACAAAAAGTTTTATCAGCTTCTTAATCCTTTCCTCTTTGCAAGGAAAGATTCAGGAAGAAATGAACCATGTCATTGAACCGGGAGAGCTGCCTAAGTTGGAGGACCGTAAAAAAATGCCTTATACAGATGCAGTGATACATGAAATACAAAGATTTGCCAACATTGTCCCCATGGGTGTATCAAGATCAACACCTACTGATGTGAATTTCCAAGGCTATGTGATTCCTAAGGTGAGCTGACACTGTACAGAATCCTTAGGTTTTGCTTAAAGCAAACAAGAAGAAAAATCTAAAAGTGATGCTGTGATGTGTGGCTGAATCTGTGATGTCATCCTTTGTCTTGGATCCAGGAGAACTTATAAATGTGCACTGGACTGCAGGCTGTTACTGTTGTTTGGGTCCAGAATAACCAGAAACTTTAGTTAAATCACACTGGTTTGAATCTCTTACAACAAATGTGGAACCTCTACTTCAGCATCTTTCTTGAAAGATCTGATTCTGTAAGAAGGGAGTGTTCTGTGGTCTGAAAAGCAGCAGGAGATGCAGATAATGTCCCCAGTGGGACAGGGACACAACCCCCAAGTCCTGTTTGCCACAGCTTAGTCTTATTTGCCTCTTTGCATTAGATAAAAGAAAGAAGCAAAACTAGGGAAGTGATCTGCTCCAGCTACCCTGTGTTTCTCTGATCCCTTTCAGGGTACAGAGATTATTCCACTGCTGACCTCCGCTCTGAATGATGAGCTACACTGGAAAACCCCGGATCAGTTCAACCCTTCCCACTTCCTGGATGCTGATGGGAATTTCATTAGGAGAGAGGCATTTATTCCGTTCTCCATAGGTGAGAGGGGTGAAGTGGGCACCACTTGGGGCCAGGCTAGTGGCACAGCTCCCCTGCTTCCAGGGAACTGTGTAAGTCAGGGACACAGAACACACAAAAGGGATTTCTGGTCATTTGTTCTGGCCACCATTGTTTTAGGAAACCAGCTCTTCCTTGGGAGATCTGGGAGATGCTGATTTACCTGTAGTCACCAAACGATCTCACATTCCTACAGTTAGTAGCACCTCTAATACTCAGGGAGATGGAAGGAGGAAATTCCTACCTCAGCAGCCTGCTCTTACAGGCTGTTTGTCCAGAAGGTCTCAGACATCAATGCAGATAGTTATGGTGCTGATCATTTACTTCTCTCCTTCATTTTCAGGACGAAGGGCTTGTGTTGGAGAAGGACTGGCCAAAATGGAGCTCTTCCTCTTCTTCGCAGGCTTGCTCCGCAAATTTGTTTTCCAAACCCCTCCAGGGGTGGATAAGTCAGACCTAGACCTCACTGCTGATGTTGGCTTTACCTTGAACCCCATGCCTCACCTGGTCTGTGCTGTGCCCTGGGAACGATCAAACGACACAACATTGCTGTAGGGAGCGTTTCAAGCTTGAAAGCAAATCTAGTCACAGGGGAAAAAAGCTGCACCTGAGCATCAGGGGAAGGAAGGGACCAGGCACTGCTGCTTTTTCTCTCATTCCTGCCATTCTTTCCAACAGCTCTTGGGGTGTCTGCACAATGCAAACCCTTCAGGCACCCCTGAGCCTGTTCTCCAAAACTGTGATTCACTCCTAGAACAGCACATCAGAGATGCACTTTCCAGGGCTGTTTGAAAGAATGAAGTGGTTTCAAGACTCCTCCACAGATGGAGCCCATCAGAGGCTTTCCCCTGAGAGCCTCCATGGGGAATTTCTCATCCCAAAGTCCAAGCTCTACAGCAGGGCTGATCAGTGATGGCCCAGCTGGAGACAACAGTTAATGGATCTTGAAATCTCCCGAGGACGGTTGTTCAGCTGCACCTCAGACTGAGCATCCATTGTGTGATACAACCTGCCTTATCTTTATTACAGAGTCCCAGACACTGGTGTAACATGGGCTGATGCCAAGAGCCAGGCATGGGACAGTTATCAGAAAACATCTAAGTGGTTTGGGAAGTGGGTTCTTTCCAGATCACACTAGGTGCTTTCTGCTGAAGAGCCTATTTATGATGGGGCCAATCTAGCAGCTTTCTGCTCCTGCTAAGGAGGGCATTTCTACCACTCCCTCACTCCTCCTGGCTTCCTGATGGCTCTGGCTCTCATCTGGTCCATTACTGGGCCATCTTAGATCCCTAAACTGGCTGAAAATGGCCAGCCACAGAAAGTGAAGAGCTTCTGAATCAGCGTGGCTGTGAGGGTGATGTAGCCTGAGGCTGGGCAGCAGGACTGCCATTGGAGAGCTGAAATGGGCTCAGCTCTCTTCTCTGCTTGCACCTGAGGAGCCACAGTTACTCTCTAGGTCCTCTCCACCCTCCTCACGTAGAGAGAGGGAAGATTCTTCAGTAGGTTATTCAATTGCTGTAAATTCTGAATTATTCGCTCTCTCCACTGACCGTCAATGATGGGTATTGATGGTCATCAGCCTGTGGATGATGGTAGAGTGAACCATCATCTGCAGGCTCCTAATTCAAAATCAATCCCCTATATCTAGTGTGTTGGGATGAATAGAGACAGTATCTTCCATTTGGCTGAAAATGGGGCTTCATCTCTTCAGAAACCGCTGCTGCCTGTCTCCAGCCCTACACCAGACACATCACCTCTGGTGTTTCAGGCTGCCTTCCTCCCTAGACATTCCTCATGTCAGGGACAGGCAGCAGGGTGTCCAGGCAGCCCGTGCTGTGGAGCAGACCCCACTGCCACGGGTGTTAGGTGTGCTCAGTACACGGCAGGAGCAGGGACACTGCAAGAACAGCAAGTGAAAATCTGGTGGGTGAAAAAAGTGCTTCAGCTGTTTATGCAGGAACCGAAACGACAGCTGGTAGCGCTCACGTTCTGCCCACAGAGATCCCACATCTCCAGCAAGGCTAAAAGGCTTTTGAAAGTAGTTGCTGTGAAACATGTAAAACTGGTAATAGAGCCTGGAACGAGAAGCAGGTTAGACTTTGCTACCACGTTGCTCACCAGTATCATTACCTTGTCGTATGGAGGGTCTGTAGAAATGTCATGACACCCCAGAGACTGTGGCTGTCCTAGAGATGATGTTTGATTGCTACAAGTAGTGATTTATTTCATCTAGCAGCTATTAGGAGTAGGAACAATTAGCTGTTCCCCAAAGGCTTCACTCATTGATGGAGGCGTGATGCATGTGTGAAATCTGACCGGCGCTGCAGGTACAGGAGAAGAGGCTGTGAAACAGGCAGGGAACCACAGCTGGGTTAGGGAGATGCTTTTGTAGGCTTGCAGGCAGGAAAGGCAGGTTAGGATGGAAAGAAAAATGTGAGAAAGTTACAGAAACTGAGAGGGAGTTTTGGTAAATCTATAACATAAGCCCAAAGTTGCTGTCATCTAAAGCTGGTCTGTGCCACAAACAGAAGGAAAGATTGGAGAATACAAAGGGATGGCAAAGCACAGAGGTCTTTGGCCAAGGCACTGGCTCTTCATGCCAGCTTTAGAGCCCACAACTGGAAGCAGCACTCTGATAGTTGTTCTGCACCTTGTACCTGTACCGGTATCACGCCTGTACGTGCACCGTGCCATGGGGCCAGCCGCCCCGGTTACATCTCGAGAGGCTGCTCCACAAGCAAGGTGACAAGAAAGCCTTCACTGCTACACCCACTGGCAATTTATTTTTTTTGCTTTATTTGCAGTTTAACTGCTGTAAGCCTGACCTTATCTCTCACTTACAAGTAAATATTTTGCTGTGTTGCTGTTGAGCTCTCTGGTGTTGAGGGATGAAGTTGTTTGGGGTCAAACTGATAAAGGTGAGCTGCACCACCTTTAATACAGCCACGGCAGAGGGGTGAGCACAGGGATCCCGGGGCAACAGGCACCCAGGGCATGTGTAGTGATGCAAAGAGGGAGCAACACTCATAGACACAAACAGCTCACAGCAGATAATGGAACTCCTTACCCCCGAGACACACAACTGGTGGCTGAGACAGGACACAGCTCTTACAGTGATCCCTGTGGCTCCTGCCTTCGATTAGAAGGAAGTTGTTGCCATGAAACCCAGTGGGATGGAGCCAGTGGGAGTCACCCGAGTTGCCTGAGCAGTCCTGGATGCAATGCTGGTCAAGGATGGGCCTGGCAGGGAAGACACAGAGATTTGGGAGGATTTCAGTTCATTTAAAGGACACAGGGATGGTCCTTTACCAGCCAGCTCTGCCCAGGCTGCCTAACTGGCAGCGCAGTTTGGGGTCAGTGGATGATGCCCACACTCGGTGTCCTCACCAGCACTGTTTCCCACACCATGACAGGGCACGAGTGACAGAGGACAACCCTGCTGCGAGCACCCCGAGGGGCCCGGCTGCCCCAGGAATGCACCGGGAGGGTGTCACCGCCTGCAGGTGTTTTGTGCTCGGCTCTGTGTGCTCAGGCTGGGGAGCACGTAGCAGCGCGGCTCCACAGCAGGACACGTACCAGACACATTATTGAGACAGGAATTTCTTGTCATCGCAGGAGCTTGACTTACCTTTGTCACCTTAATGCATTGCACTCGGAGCCTGGTTTAAACACCCCCGGTTACACTCCCCTCCCCGTCTTTCCCAAGATGATTTAAGTCTCTCTCTGAAAGCCTTTTGTGCTACTTCAGCAGCTCCCAGGGTAAGGATGAAATCCCAGGAGAGCAGCAGCAACATGTAACTTTAGCACCTCAGGGTGCTGCCGGTCAGCCCAACGCTGCTGTGGGTGCAGAGCATGTGCCATCACAAGTCCCCATCGCAACGCCCGTGCCAGCCTTCGTCCTTGCCTGCCTTTACAGCCTCTCTGCGCTCGCTCAGGCAGGCTTGAGTCATCCCAGGCATGTTTCTGGGGGAAACCATTGCCTCCAGCCTAGTTCTTGGAAACGAATTTTTAAAAAAAAAAACCCCAACCAAAAGCCGTCCCGGCGATGTTGCGACACACTCGCTTCTGGGCAGCTGCTGTGCTGTAACATCTCCAAGCAGGCGGGCAGCAGCGGTGTGCACCAGCAGCCCTTCGCTTTGGGAACGTGCTTGCCACAGGTCTGTGTCCTCCTCTACCTCCTGTGCACTTGCAAGGCTGAGGACCTGTATTTGCTGACAATGGCCTTGATAGGATCTAACCTTTGGATAAATGTACCTTTAAACTTGTGCTTTGCAATCACATAAATCAGCTCTTTCCTCCCTGAACTATCTTACTCCATTGGCTGTTCATTCCCTATCTCCTCCTGAAAATCCACTACTCAACCAGATAGATCTCAATTCCTTCTGTACAGGATTTAAACCTTTAGGAGAGGTGTGAGCTCCTGGTGTTTCTATTTCTGACTTGAAATAACCCCGTTCTCCTGCCTCCTTCCCTGTGAGCTCCAGGTGTTTCTGTTTCTGGCTTGAAATAACCCCATTCTCCTGTCTCCTTCCCCTCTGAAGCCTGCCAGGTCAGCTGCCTCCATTAACTTCATCAACTTCTTCCCTCCACCTCTTAGAAGCCGCTCCTGCACAACGGAGAGTCCTCCCAAAACTTCCAAATCTAATTTTGTCTTTCCATTCCACTCATGAATCCACTCACGATCACTTGATCCAAGCTCATTTTCCATGGCTAGCTATTACATGTCCTCCTTCAGACACAAAGTCTGAAATCACATCCCTCCTGGGCAGTTCAGAGCCGATATTAGGAGGAGGTTTATGGGCTGCAAGCCCCAGGGATACACGGGCTTTGCCATTATTAACAACCTTTGATCTCCACTTGACATCAAGAAAGCTGAAGTCTCCTGTAGCAATGCTTTTGTTTCCCTCTCTAGCCACATGCTGACCTCAAACCTTCCCCAAACCTGAATCTGGAGGTTTCTGATAGGATTCAAAGAAACTTTTGGATCTGGAGGGTCATAGTGTTGTGAGTAAAAGGACCCTGAGGTCTCCAGGAGGGGGGAGGAGGAGGTTACAGAGGAATGCCAAGCACCTTTTCCCATGTATGTTCCTGCACACACATGCACGGGGTTGTAATTTGAAACTCTTTACTCCTGGACAGGCTTTGCAAACTGCTTAGACCACATTCTCTGAGGTGTTTAAAGAGGGTGGAGTATGCAGTATTTATTTAGGTACTCTACAAACCCTAATAAGAATCGAGTGCTTGTAGCGATCTCAGAGAGCAAACAGAAAGCCAGCTGGCAGAAACTTGACCAGTGCCACTGCATTTTATTGCTTAACCCCCCAAAAACCAGATTATTACTTAAAAAAATGTCTTTTTTAATTTCATTTGTCTCTGATCCTGCATTAATTTGCCTGCTGTGTGCAGCAGTATTATTAGCTGTACTCTATTTTTCAACCAGCTATAAATATTCAGCTTTTAAATTTCCTCCTGGTCCAACTCCTCTTCCGATCATTGGTAACCTGCACTTGGTGGATCTTAGAAGGCAAGATAAATCAATAATGAAGGTAGGACAAACCCCCTCCCACCTCCCCCCAAACCCAGACCCTCATAGATTTTAAAGCTGCCTGGGATAGAGCAATGAAAACCTTTTGTCCTTTAAAAGTCAACCTAAATTTTAAAGGTGTGAAAATTGCTTTATGCTACTTCTTCTAGCCAATGTCTGTGTTGATGCAATGTAATTTATGAGCGATCAACCATTAAAATAAAAAGACCTCTGGGTAAAATGGGAATTCTTCATGTAATTGTGATGATGTACATGAAGTATGTTATGCTTGTGGGATTTAAAATATTAATTTGACACCACGGACACCCAGAAATCTTTTCAAGCATTAGGACATAACTAATAAATGAAATTGCTTCCCTCCCCTCTGCTCTGCAGAACTGGCACGGGGAATTCCTAATGCAGTGACCCCAAAACTGCTTCAGAGAGGGCCAAGTCCAGACCTTGCAAAATCCACATCCCTCTTGATGAATTGGATACGCATGAAAAATCGAGACAGCGGTACAGGAGAGGGCTGGAAAAGTTGGGCTAATGAACCAGAATGAATAGCCTGAAAGCTCGTCTATTAACTGTAATTAAGACAACTTACCCCACTTACGGTGGTAAATTGTTCTTGGGTGCAAGACGAGGCTGGCACAGCCCGGGGTGGTTTCTGTGAGGCTGCTGGGTGCTGGAGCAGACAGCACCCCTGGGATCGACCTGCGCCGGGGTCAGGGAGAGAGTGAGCAAACAGCGGCGGTTCACGATGAGGTGTCGGTACGGCTCCTGCAACACCAGAGCTCAGCAAACACTGGTGGGTCTCTGGGAGCAGCTGTGGGGTGTGTAGTGCTGCCGTGGGGTGAGGCTCCCAGCACCTGGCGTGGGTACAGGCAGCATCAGGGTTGGGGTCAGTTTACCCACCGCGGTCGGGCAGATGTTGCCGCAGCCTCTGAACGGCGGTTAGGAATTACCTCCGTGTGCTTTCAGGACATAACGGGCTGTGTTTGCCAGTGTTTGCCTTTACTCTGGGATTACTCCAGAGGGATTATACCTCTACCTCACCCCACAGAGAGCAGAAAATGGTGATGGCACTGAGCAGGAGGCACTGGCATTTGTTGGGTGGGCACCCTGATGGGGCAGTTCGCGGGGCACAGGGGGATGCTCCCCTTTCCTCTGCAGAAGCTGCTGTGGGGGCTGTGCTCCTACATCGTGTGCCTGCTTAGGCAGCAGACTGGGACTGCAGCTCCATCACCTTGCTCCAGCCCAGCCTGTGCTCTCCCCAAGCGCTGATTTCAAGCTGCCAGGGAGAAGATGCAGCCTCAGCAGCGGGGTGGAGGTAGGCAGGGTGGTCCCGCACCGAGATCCACGGGGAAAGGGCAGGGGTTGGGGACAGGCATGACAGTCTCACCCCTGTAAAGCATAGGGCATGTAGGTACACACACAATGGTCCTTAGAGAGCGTGGATTCACCGACAGCTCTGCTGCAGACCCCTCTCCTTGGCAGAGAGACAGAGGCACAGCAGCCCCAGGGGCACATGTAGGATGTGCCAGCGGGACTGTGTGCTCCTGGGGGGATTTTCAGCTTCCTGAAGAACTGTGTTGCCTTTTTAAACCACCCAGCAAGGTGCACCTTTGGCAGGGAGCTGCAGAGAATTTGACCTGGGATGTGTGGCAGTGAAAAAAGCCTCCCTGTGTCACAGCAAAGATGTGTCCAGAGCCTTCTCAGTGCAAAATGAGCATCACCTTGTGTACAGGCACAGGGACAGCCAGTGGTTCGGGTAACCTCCTGTTCCTGCTGTGGGTTTTCTGCTGTGCCAGGTATCAAAGCCAGGTCTGAGGAGAGGGGCATGGATTTGTAATTTATATTCATCCAGGGCCAACTAAACAGCTGGTGTGGGGCAAACAGCTCCCCTGGTCTAGCAGCAGGGATGCAGGGGCACCTGGTACGGGAGGAGCATCCTCCAAAGCTTTCCTGTGTGACAGCATCGTTATTTGCACTGAAATGTCTTCTCTGTTTTCATCTTTCTCCGGTTTACCAACTTGTGTTGCCATTTGAGGTCCGGTCTTTAACTCTAGGTGGGTTGGTTTGGATTTTTTTTTTTTCATTTACTTTCTCCTTAACAGCAAAAGCATATTAATAACCCACTGTTGAGGGGGTGGGGGGGTGTTTCTTTCACGGCAAGATGCCTATAGCCCTATCCAGGCATCTGTAAATGCCTCATGTGCCGTTCCTGAACCAGGTCGCCACGCCAACGAAGGCAACACTCATGTCTGCCTGTGATGAGCTCCTGCTCACAGACACTGCTCTGCAGGTAGTGGCTCTGCAGCCATTTCCAGCAGGGCACTGGGACATACTATGTCCTTTAAGAAAGCACCAGATGCTTTCCCCCTGCACTCTCCCTCCCTCCCTGACCATCACAGCTCACCTCTTTTTCAGCTCGCGGAAAAATACGGCCCCATCTTCCCCCTCCACTTTGGGTTCCAGAAGGTTGTGGTCCTGACCGGGTACGAAGTTGTGCGGGAGGCGCTTGTGACCTACACAGAGGAGTTTGTAGACAGACCATCCATCCCAATATTTGACCAAATTCAGAACGGAAACGGTACTAGAGCAATGAGCGGGGGT
>VXBZ01013150.1:0-12796 GCA_013399135.1 Heliornis fulica | reverse complement strand
ATGATTCTCTGATTCTATGATAAGGTTAGTGCTATATGCCTGCAAGGAAAACAACATTGCTGCTATACTTTCTCAGTATACAGTTAATATCTTACTGAATTTGCAAGACTTGTTTTTTCTTATTCCTAGCTTTTGTGAAAACAGTTCACTGATTTTACAAAGACACAGAAGCCCAGATTGCTTCCTCCTAACTTAAGGCATCTAGCTGAAATACATAAATGTATGCACTTAGTCATCCTAAATTCCTGTTGACAATATAAAGTGAGAAGTCTCTTTTCTCTCCAGATGATGTAGCCCTACTAAGACCTGGGGACTAAGGTCTAAAACTAAAGGATTAATTTCACTACAGGATCTTCTACACGAAAGTATCAAAGTATTATGATGAAGACAGCAATTTCTGAAGTATTAATTAAACTGCACTAGTTTGAGATTTTGGCACATTATTTTCCTGAACTTCTATAGGCATAATGGATAGAATTCATCCACTTATAAAATAAATTTATCTAGATCTGAGCCTGTCACCTTAGGTTCTCTCTATTATTAGGGTGAGGAAATAGCAATTTTTATAATGTGATGCCTCATGAGGATGAATTTTTCTTGGTGCATAATTAGATTGATGCCATTTATTTTATTTTTGCTGGTTTCCTCTGTTTCAGCAGTGACTGGCCAAGGTTGGAGATAGGACACTAGTCAAAATGGACTATGGCCATAAGCTGGTGAGCGAGTTCTCTGTTTAAAACCATGTGTTTCTTACTTATTCAGGATCATGGATTTGCACAGACTTAGGGATGGAAAACTTTTCCCATCGGGTCAGAATATCTTGCCATTTGCAAGTTTTCTTCTTGTGCAGCATGAAGAAAATTGAGTCTGTGGGTATTTTCTGACGTATCTTGCAGATAAATCAGTTTATGGAGCTTGGAACCAGACTGGGACATCGATCTCTTCCAGTCTCTACAAAATACACAAATAAGCTTTTATGTTGATTTAAATATCTGAGTAATTAGAATATTTTGTTGTAAAATAACCATCTTGCTGTATCTGCTCTCATATAACAATATATGAATCTCAGTTTTGATTGTTGAAAGATAATTTCTAAAGAGCTTTTAGAAGTGAAAATTATAAATATTTTAGAAATTGCAGAGAGATAAGCAAAAAACTCCCTGGAATTTAATTTGCATCGATGTATGCCTACTGTAATTCCAGTTACACAATATGAGCCATGATTTAAACACATGAAAACTTTCCTCTCCATCTCACTATTGAGTACAATCATTTGCATTTCACTAAAATGATTATCAGATTTCAAGAACAGTTTATAAAAGGAAGACTTATATGATAGTTTCCTGGTGTCATTTGGGATAAATTTAAATTTCTTCATAGATGCTAGTGTACTCCTGTGTTTTGGATGAGAATAATATTGCTAATACATTGACATTTTGATGGTTGCTAGACAGTGTTTATACCAAGTCAAGGACTTTACAGCTTCACATAATGCCCCACTGGTGAGTGGCTGACAGTGCACAAGAAGACAGGAGGGGACACTGGACCAACCTGGCCAAAGGGATATTCCATACCATATGACTCCATGCTCACTATATAACTTAGGGGATGCTGGCTGGGGGTGGGACCGTGGCTCAGGAATTAGCTGGGAATTGCTCAGCAGAGGTGAGCAACCAAGCTGCGCATCACTTGTTTTGTATATTCTTTTATTATCAACTTACTCTTGTCACCTTCTTTCTCTGTCTGATTAAACTGTATTTATCTCAACCCACAAGTTTTACCTTTTTGCTTACAATCCTCACCCATCCCACTGAGGAGCAAATGGCTTTGTTGTTGTTTTAGCTACTGGCCAGGTTAAACAACAGCAGATGGGATTTCCCATTTTCCTTGGAGCAAGGAATGTTCTGGAATAAAGGACCACAGGTCCCGAGCACAGAAATGAAAATACTGATCATTCTCAGGCGTTTCTTTATTCTTATTACTTAACTAAAACCATGTTATAAAATGTAAATACATCTAGCTTTAGGGTATTTTCTACAGTCTCATATTTTACAACTCAATATATCAATATATAAACTATTTAAAATACAATGCACAGCATCTCCTTGTAGTAAAAATGGTACTTACTTGCTGCTAAATATAACAAAACCATCTCAGTCATGCTGCAAAAACACCTACTCTGAGTGGCTGACAATAAAAATGAAACATAATAAAATTAGAGTAGAGATTAAATTAGAATTAGTTGTTTGCCTATGAAATATTTTCAGCTCCATTGAGATGCTGTTTGATTTTATACTGGTGTCTTTATTAAAAGGGCTATCACAACACTGAAAATCAAAATAAAACCCAGCTCTATCTATCCATAGCTCAACAGGAAACTTGTTTGGTATCTCACATTTTGAGGCAAAAATGTAGAAAGTATTTCTGTTTAAAGACATCATGGGTTTCATACTTCATGTCTAAGGAATGTGGTCACCGGTCAAGGAGCAAGAGAATCACCTCCATGCCCCCCCTTCATGTTAATGTAGTAGTTAGTGTAAAAACCCTTTGCACTGGTGGTTCAAAAGACTTATTAATTCTTCCATCACCCTTAATTTTCTGCACCTGCACTTTTAATAGCCACTGACTCAACTGTATTCTCAGCACAGCCTGGCTATTTAGTACCTTTGCTTTCCCAATACTTGGATCATGTAAGTAAGTGGATGATTTATCCACAGAAGAGTGCCTAAAGTGCATGTTGATAAAATGAACGGAGGAAAACAAAACTATTGAAATTTCCATTTGAAACCAACACTCTGTACATGCTTATTACCTAATGTTAAGACAGAGCAGGGAAGTCATCTGTAGGCTTGTTGTTTAAATGCCAGTGTATCTTGCCTGACTTCAGCACTATGGATTCTCATACATCAGTACGAATGAGAGCAGAAACATATTCATAGTGGTTTATATTTGTATTTTTAACTTGTGCTTGGCCATGTTGCAGGTGCCATAAAATATTAATCTTCAGCTTCTCTCAAAGGTAACTACCAATTTCAAGTCATTATCTACTGGTGCAGGAAAACTGAAAAGGAGACTAAAGAAGAAGCATGATACAAGCCTATTTTTATGTTGTAAACAACATGATTACTCTTCCCTTTTCCATGGCAGATTCAATAAATGTTGATTGAATTATCTAGTATTAGCTGAAGTGGACGTGAACAAAATAAGCAATAAGAATCCACAATAAGAATCAATAGAAATGATTTATTTCCTGGAGATCAAATCAAATAACAGCGAGGATCAAATTAGCTAGTGATCACATTAAGTGGAAATCATTGTGCTAGTATGCTGCTTCTTCTAAGCTGATGTCAATAATCACATAAATACACAGTGCCAAAAAATCTTTCCCTTTGTTTATTCCCACTCAATCTGAAGCACCTGTCCTTCTGAAGCACTGCATACCTCTGCAGACAGTAATACATACAACTACCAAACTAGAATCACCAATACTGATATCTGCTGAACTACTCGTACAAAAAGACCACTACAATTATGTTATGAATAGAAAACTCTTGACCTGCTGTTCTCTACTTTGTACTCATGAATCCACTCATTTTTAAGTCCTAAGAGGAAACAACAAGCATCACAGAATGCTCTGAAATGTAACACATCTGAGGTCTCTTCAGGAGTACCCAAATCTGAAACAGAAGAACAAAATGATTACAAAGACTGTAATTATGCCACTATATCAAATTGATTTTATATTCCTTCAGAAAAAGAAAAAAAAGTAGATATCCATTTGGATCCCTGTAGTGGGATCCAGCCAAGTCTTGGCTGTCCATGGGAAGTCTAATGAAACAAACCCCAAAATATCGACATTGCTTTCAATTTGGTACTGCCTCTTCTTGCATATTTGGTCTTATCATTAGAAGTTTTGAGTTAATTTTTAACAGGTTGCCCAGAGAAGTTGTGTAAGCCCCCTCCCCGGAAGTGTTTAAGGCCAGGTTAGATGGGCTTTGGGCAACCTGGTCTAGTGAATGTGTGCCTGGCCATGGCAGAGAGTTTGGAACCAGATGACCTTTGAGGTCCCTTCCACCCAAACCGTTCTATGATTCCATATTCAAAACTCATCTGGATGTGATCCTGTGTGATGTGCTTTGGGGGGGATTGCACTAGATATCTCCAATAGTGCCTTCCAACCCCTACGAATCTGCGAATCTGTGACAATGAAAATGGAATTTTCTCTCTCTTGTAGATATTCCACTGTTTAAAATTAAAAAAAAAAAAAAAGACACTCCCAAGGTCATATGTAGCACTCATCATTTATGAGAAGGGTGATGAAAGCTTTAGAAACAGCCTTAAAGCATTGCGGTGTAGTAGGAAGATCCTATTTTTCAGATAAGGGACTGATATTTAATTGTCAGACAGGAAATGTGTTGTAGGAAAGAGAGCTGGCCTAGTCTTTTAAGAAACTCATTCAGAAAAAAAAAAAATTATACAAAAGGACTGATCTCCTGAACTGCAGTACAAAGCTATCTGTTTTCTTTCTGCCATTCTTTGTTACCATTAACAAAGAGAAGTTGAATACCGTTAGGGTAAATGCACTGTTGTAACTTCTCCGTTCTCTTTAAACATGCAGAGTCAAACATACCACTGTGTACATCATCAAACGCTGATTTACACAGCTGAGTTTCTAGCTCCTAAGGAGAGAAGCAGTAGGAAGAATGTTCTAATTAGCATTCAAAGGTTGATCAAAATAGCAAATATGTTACTGGAACAGCTGATTTAAATAACTTGTAATTGAAGACACCGATTTCCAGAGCTTGAGGGGTTGTAATAAAAGTGAGAACAAATGAAAGAAAGAGGAAACAAAACAAGCCTTACCCAGGCAACTTACTTTTCAGGTTCACAATATCAATAAATTGTTCCCTCTTCTAACTGTCATTTATTGTTATCTTCCTGGAGAAGTAACTTTTCAGAAGGGATTATTTTACAGCAGCCATCTTAATAGAGGGAAGGTGCTAAAGTAAAGGCTTACATTTTGTTCTTACACTGTTCTGATATGCAAGGTTTCCTTCTCTCATCTCTCCTCTTCCTTCTATTTGATTCCGTGACCATTTGCTAAGTATTTAACAGTCCCAGGGCCATGCTTTACCAAGCAAGACTCATTGGTGGAGAGCAAGAAAGCCTTGGAGAGGATAAAACTGATAGAGTCTTTTGCTTTTACTGTTTAATTCCTTCAACAGAGTCTGAGTGTGGTGAAATAGTTTCCTCACTTTCCTGAGCAAGTCATATGAAGACTCACCTTCTAGGTTAGGGGCATACATTTCAAATTCTTACTATTTCAACTGTTAAAGTGGATTTTCCACACACACACAGTAACAGGAAATTGGAATTTTTTGTTATCCTTTGAGAGGATGGAACAAGAACCAACCTACACCTTCACTCCAGACATGAGGAGAAGATGAGGTAGGGTAGCCATCACAAAAGGATTATTGTGAGTGTTTGTTCAAATTAATTTGCTTTACTGTGTGGTCCTCTTTTTAACGATAGCTTTCATATGAACATGGCAAGATGCTAGCAGAAAGCATTCCCCTTTTAATACCCTTGGTGCAGAAAATTAAGTAAGCCAGGCAAAGGTGTAACATCTATGGTAGGACCTGTTATGCTTATATATGAGCTGCAAGTAAACTGATGCGGTTCCACTGTAGTAGTTCACGTGGGTTTACACTAAGGTTGTCAATTTCTACTGTGGTAGCAAATTTATTGCAGGGATGTTAATGTAAATAGTATTTATAGGACCAAAACACAATATTTTAAACACATTTAAAATACTTTCTGCTAAATCTCCCAGAGATAGCCAAGTTCCAACTCTTTTCTCTAACTATCCTTTTACAAATAGTTAAACTGAAAAAATAAACAATATATATTTATAATGCAAATAATACTATAATACACAAGTGTATAATATGAAAGTTGACTTTATTAATCACATAATATATTTGCTATGAATGATTAATTTAAACACCATTTAATTTAAGATTTTAAAGTCATGAAAAATTAGTCTCTATTTGCTTTCTTATTCCTTTTCATTTCAGAATATCTGTTTTGCCTCAGAAGAATGCAGAAAGTATTTGTAAAACCAACCTAAAAGGAGTAGCCATAAACCAGACATTCAAGAAAAGTTTCAGGGAGAGACTTCTTATGAAATATTGAAGTTTGTAGGGAAAGTAGCTTCAGAAATATGTGCTTCAAATAGGCATCCAGATGTTACAGTGCTGATGGAAAAAAGAAGATATTACTAAATTCTTTTGTTGGTGACATACATGTGTATTAAATATTACTAAATTCACTGTGGTCACATGTGTCTTAAACTGTACACATTTTTCTTTTAACTGTTTTTTCTCCCACCATTGCCAGTTAGGGCTTTTCGAAGGAAGACTCTGGAACTGGAACAGTTCCCTGGGATTACTTGGAAAAATGACACTTGTCTGGCCCTGTGCTGTGTGAGAAACTCTTCTGGCTATCTAACCCAATATGAAACAGAGTCCCAGGTCTGGGAACATTCCCTAGCATTCTTCTATCTACTAGCAAAGATACAACCAAGGCTGTAACATCTGCTGCCTTCCTTGTGAACTCTAAAGTCCTCCCCCTCCCACCCCAAATTTCACATATGCAAAAGAACAGAGATGTTACAGATTCAAATATGTATCAGCAAGTGAAGAATGTGAAGGATTGGACAACAGGCAAATCAGGTTATTGTGACCTGAGATATTAGTTAACAGTCATATTCTTTTAACCCTAATCAGTTTGAGATCCTTGTAGTGACCCGAGCAGAACCAGATGCCATTTCTGCTGAATTCTATACATTGAAAGATATCAATATATTCTTTGCCTGGAATAGTTTATAACTTAAACAAGCAGAACTGAATATTAGGGAGTAGAAATAAATTTCTGTTTTACAGGTGGAGAACTTAATTCACAAAGAAGTTTAGTTTTAGACTCAGTCTAACAGAAATCAGAAACCTAATCACAAAAAAACTAGGTTGTACTTCAGGAGCTTAATCAAATGATCACATATTTCCTGAAAAAGAAGAAGAAAATCTTGCCACATTCATTGAATAAGTTCATTGCTATAAAATGAATTGCAGCTATTACACAGGAATAAAGCCACAAATCTTCCAACAGGTCTTGTACAAGCTGTGTGTGTGTGTGTCCCACCCTTCCTCCTGCCCATTTCTGATGCAAATCATAGAAATCCTGATGTGTTGCCCATTATGTTAGAATTTATTGGAAGCTGTCTTCCTGATCACATCAACCAGCAACATTCAAGAACATTTCTCAGGAACTTGCATGCGTCGTCAGAGAAACGGCCAGCATATTAACACCCCTACCCAGCTGTCCATCATGTTTTCCATGTTCATATTATAGGACAGGTCATAGCAACTCTCATGCCTGACTCCCAAGGATAAATTCATGAAGGGCAAAATATATTTTATCTATTTTGATTTAATTCAAGTATTTTCTTAGGTTTTGCTACTATAATGTATCATGGTGCGTAAACCAATATTAGATGTGGAGTTTCAACACCACTTAGAAGTAAAGTGAAGGACTGCACCACATTCGCTTTCTCTGTTCAGCCTGAGGTCAGTGACCGTGACAATGTTTAAATTCCACTGCATTGTTTTCTCTAGAGGTTTGTAATTAGACCTTTGAAAGAAGCAGTGCCTTTTTATTACTGGTGGTACAGAAATAGATTCAGAAGCAGAAAAATATTCAGTAGAATATCATTACATCTTCATATAAATTAACATTGAAGGGGTTTTGATTCATATCTATGCAGGCTTTTGTCAATCAGCAATATTCATGTATTTGTGAGAATAGCACAGGGCAGAATATTTCAGGGAGCAATGAAAGCATTACTGCCTATTTAAGGGTTGTGGTTTCTGAAAAGCTGTTTATGGACAACAATTTTTGTAAGAATTTGCATTTATTATTTTGTGGTAAATATTAAGAAAGGAAACATGAAAATGCTCTTAATTTTTAAATTGAATGAAGCATTAGAAAAAACTATGTCAGGAACAGCTTTAAAAAAGAACAGATGCTAATTTATTTTAATTATGCCTGGGAATTTCCTTTCAATGCATTCATCTACACACAGGTGCTGGTTCCATTTGCTGTTTCTCCACAACTGCATCTCTCAGCCTTTCTCAAAGCTTTCTGATCATAATGGAACAACTCTCTTCAGCCAAAGTCCAAACCCATTTTCTTCTCCTTTTAATATGTTTTCCTCTTGTAATGCCTCATAGAAAATGGGACAGCTAATCAAAGCATATCGAGGGTGTGTGAGTGGGGTGTGTGTGTGTATGTGAGTGGTCTAAATATGGCTGGGTCAGAAAGATGTTATGCATATACACATGCTGTTGCACATCAGCATTCTGCAGTGGAGTGTCAGATCCAAGGAATATAAACTGGAATAAAAGTTTAAAACATCTCTCATTTACTTTGTATTTACAGATTGCCTCTTTACATTACAAACTGAGTCAGGGATTACGTGGGGCTGAAGACCAACGATTTTAGCAGCAATAAAACTTCTGGCAGTGGTAAAACAGAGAAAAGACACGCATGGGTGTGTACACGTAGGTCTGTACGTTTGCGAATGAAAAGAGAAGGAACCTCCATGGCAGAAAGACCATGAGACCACTAGGTGTCCTTCTCGTTCCGTGCTTCCCCTTGGCCGTCTTTCAACCAGATTGGCAATAGGGAGTTTCTGCAAAATTTAAGTTTTTATACCCCTAACATTTTATGTCTGGTAGTTTTATTACATGCACTACTGTCTGCTAGGGATCATACTGCAATACATATTTTCTTTCAGCCCACAGGTTATTGTTCTGATTTCTACGGTCAAATGTCACCACCTTAGTTGGCACTGCTGCTTTCAGGAGTTCCTTAAAACAAAAATTGCGATAATAAACAGTACTCATGATTTTCCTGAGTCGTTTGTGTTATGTTTGTGCATGAAATATTCGGTGCCTGTGGGTTTAACACTATTTTTAAAAACTGGTAGTTAACATGATTTACTTCAAAATAATGTTTGGGTAATTTGATTTTAGAAAATAATTCAGTATTTCAGGATGCTTAATCAGAACTTCTACATGTTATTTGCTAAGTAAATGGTTACAGATTTTAGTGTGTTATAATATTTAAACCTTTGTCAAGGTATTTTTTTTCATTTTATGAAGATTTGCTCCTTCATTTTCTTTGATTTTAGATTTTTCTGCTCTTCCATTGAGCTTATTTTAAACAAGTCTCTAGGTATTTGAAGGTTTACCCACTGTTTTCATTTTCACTGCCTTTTCTTGATTTACATCTAAGGTTCAGTAACATTCCCTGTTTAAACTAGGATAAAACAATAAACTGGATTACCAGCTACTGCAGCAGAATTAGACAAACATGACAGTGACTAAAATGGCACTGCAAATATAATGAATATGTCCTGGATTATATTGATATAAGATACATTGTTTAAGGTGGCTTCTCTCCCTTCATATCCAAGCATGGCTGACAAAAAAAAGACTTAAGATACATTTTGGGCCTTTAGAAGCTTCTGGGTTTTTTAAAATGCATTTCTGACACATCAATGACTTTTTTTTTTTTTTTCCTAGGCAAAATCACATCAGTATTTTACCTGGGTGAAACAATCCACTTACACATGTTCTGTTTACAAATTGCCATGACATCCTTTGAGGTTTAAATTATCTACTTGACATTCTTAAATAGTAGCATTAACATACATTTGATAACATCCAGTAAATTGAAAAACGTGCAGTTTAGCTCAACAGTTCCCTGATTATTTTTGTAGCTTTGGATGTGTGAATGGTAAATTACTACAAGTATTCACACTGCAATATGTTTTTGTATACGCTCTGCTCTTCACTGCTCCAGTAAAGGATAGCTATTAGCCCTGGAACATCAAGGAGCAGCTTTATCAGGGAGCAGAGAGAGGTAAGAGAGTAACTAAAGCTCAAAAAGTGCTCCTTCAAAGTCATTACTGTCATTTAGAGCTACTGTCTGCTTTACAAAACTGTAGTGATATAAAGCCAGTTGGAAATCAAAATATTGTATAATACCAGAAGGTGAAGGTATTGGGCAGCATGAATTGCAATTCGATCGGATTATTGGAAATAATAACCACAGAGAAAGAAATTTTGTTTGCCATGATTGGAAAAATGAGTAATGTCATTGGAGTAAGCAAGAAAAGAATGAGTTCTGTGCTGCCATTGACATTTGTTACAGGATTAAAGCACTTCATTAGAACAGTGAAGGGAAATTTCGACTGTGGTCACTTAAATTTGTCTATAGTCTGTCACGTTTATGTTATTAGTTTGCTTTTACTGCAATCTGCACAACTCCACAAGAAAACAAACCCAGTCATATTCTAAGTGGACTTTTCCATGCATTTTAAAGCACTGTTTTTAAGTGTGTTAAAAGAGGAGTCCAGAATAGACTCCTCTATAGGAGTCTATAAATAGGTCTGTAATAGGTCCTTCCTTACAAACAGCTATCTGGTCGTGAGACTTCGTCATGAACAACACACATCCCTTAAGAACACTGCTCACGGGGTTCCATTTTGTGAGTGTAGTTTTAAAATCACAATGTTCTTCAGACATAAAAGATACAATCTTTATAATTTACTATCGTTTCTTAATGACAGAGACACAATTTCAATATGAGCGCTCCAAAATGGAAACACAGGACCTATTTAATTGTTTGCATATGCAAACTAGGCAGAGATCATACATCTAGGACGGTATCTTATTGGCACCTCTTTTTACTTAGATCATGTTGCACTGTCCATTTGCCATCAGGACACCCATATCAAGTAAAGGCATCTTGTGGGAGGGATATAATTCCTAAGTGTGGGTGAGCTTCTGCTTGATGAATTTTTTTCTATAAATGCAACACCATGCTTGTCATATGTTCCGTCACAAGGTACATCAACCTTTCCTTCACGCCGCTAAGCTTAGAGCAGATTTTATCCACTCATGGTAATACAGTGTGTTTCCAAGAAAGCAATTCAGGACTAAGGGAGTGCCACATTTGTATCTGTTTCTATTGCCTCTTAGCAGTAGTATTTCAAGCTGGAGTGTGAGGCATCCCCATGAAGTAATCTCACTTTTTGTACCTATGAAGTATCCTGATACCTCCATGTTCTCCTAATTTGGCTGCAGTGTAATCATCTATATAAGTGCTAAATCCTATGCAAGACAAAGCATTTTATGCTCATTAATTTATAAAACTGGATTACTGTAAAATAATCTCTTTCAGATTAAGTTGAAGGATGGATCCAGGTATCATTTCATGTCTGGCTAGTGAAGAAACTTACCACAACTACTGAACTGTCTGAATATTTCTGGGATTTTTATGTAAAGGCTACAGTGAGCTTGCTGGCTTGTGATAATATGTTTAAAGGTATGCTGTCAGACCACATTTGCTCCTTTAAAGACACATATATTCAGAAGCCTTTCCCCATGAGTACTTATCTGTAGAAACCACATTCATCTCTGTGGTACTTGAAATTTTCCTGGTGTTAAATAATTAAAGTTTTGTACTACATTTAGTCTGGCCAAGCAGAGCATGCTGTGGGCAGCTGTTTGACTGAAATGTTTTCTTCATATTGTCCAAGATAGTTGCCTATAAAATGCAAACAAGTGGAAAGTTATAAACTTTCTACTTCCTGTAAAACATTTAATTTGGACTCCAAAAGGAATTAAGCTAGAATTAAATTTTAGTAAGTTACAGACCTCCTGTAATCCTAAACATGTTAGATAGACTTGAGTATAAACCTGAATATATAAGCTGTATATCATTAGCAAGAGTTAATTATTGCCACTTTTTGTGAACAGTTCTGGGTGAACTAGGATGTTAAGAGTATTTTAGAAGAGATTTCTAAATATTTTTTTTTTTGCTGTAGTCTGGTCTCCATTTCTCATTCAGAGTGAATTCGTAGTTGAGAAAGGCCAAATACTGTCAATTCATGCCAGAGTTTTTCTACCTCTGTCTCCAGTTGCTCTTTCTATATGGCTTTGCATTATTAGGCTGCGTGTAGTGGTTCAGCAACTGTCATATCAGTGCAATCATGTTCAATTTCTTGGATCTGCAGTAAAATAAGAAGAACTGTGGGAAAATATAGACTGCTTATATGATGTCTGCCTAAATGAAAATGTATTTTATGTGTCATAATACTTGCATGAAGCCAGAAGTGGAAAAGAAAAATATTATCCAGTTCATTTCTGTTTTGAATGAAAAAATACCTAGTAGCTCATTGGGATTGTATGAAGAAGTGTAACACAAAACAAAGGTAAAACATACAGAACACTCAGTGTCTGTTAGTACTGAAGAGATCTGTTCCACAGCATTTAATTAGCACTGTACTGACACATGATTTAATGAATTGGAAACATTTAGCTGTTGAGATTCTTGCAGTGGATTTTCAACTGCTAGCAGAAACTATAACACAGTCTCAAAAGAAGTCCTTACCTGTTGAAATTAGAGGGACCAACTGTGGTGTACTCAAGCACATATTAAGTAGAGCAATAAAGTTAAAAGTACCGAATGGAGCACTGCTAATCCCTGTCAAGACTAATAGTGTGGTCATTGATGTAATCAATGTATACCAACACCCGTAGCCCAGGAGGAAGTCAGGATAAGTGAGGAGTCTGCCTTGGTTGATGAAGACTGGGTGCCGGAGCCCGCTTTTTCGGCGCGGACCGGTGTGAAAGTACGACATCTCACCCTCTTTTATTCAAAAACAGAG
>VXBZ01013137.1:0-10446 GCA_013399135.1 Heliornis fulica | reverse complement strand
ATTTAAAAAAAAAACAATATAAATTAAATGAAAAAACTTTTTTGTAAGTCTTGATCCCTGGAGTACTTCATCCGGGTCTGGAATCCCCAGTACAAGACAGACACAGAGATGTTGAGGCGAATCCACAGGAGAGCCATCAAGAAGGTCAGAGGGCTGGAGCACCTCTCCTATAAAGACAGATCGAAAGAGATGGCCTGGAGAAGAAAAGACTCTGTGGAGGCTTCCCAAGAAGCCTTCTGGTACCTAAAAGGGGCCTACAAGAAAGTTGGAGAGGTGCTCCAGTTACTAGTTACAAAGGCACGGAGTGATGGAAGAGGGGTAGTGGCCTCTAAGCTGAAGGTTGGCAGCTTTATACAGATATTAGGAAGAAATTCTTCCCTGTGAGGGTGGTGAGGCCTCTGGCTGCCCAGAGAAGCTGTGGCTGCCCCCTCCCTGGCAGTGTCCAGGGTTGGATGGGGCTTTGGGCAACCTGGCCTAGTGGAGGGTGTCCCTGCCCTTGGCAGGGGGGTGGAACTAGATGGCTTTGAGGTTTTAACCCAAACCATTCTATGGTTGTATGATACTGTTATAGGCTTATATTGCAATCTGTTAAAGTTAGAAATAATCATGGCATCTCACTGAAAAAAGAAATCAATTACATCCCAAGTTGCAATGGGACCATTACGATGGAACATTTATGCCTACCCCAAATGAGCCATAAAATATTGTAAATCAAACATGCTCCTCATACAAGAGCTAGTTCTTACTTTCTGTACCTCAGACTAATTGAGAATTGGCCCCAGAGTCATGGCAATGGTGGGGCAGATCATGTCTAAAAGGAGGTAAGTGAGGAAGGTAGGTTCTATAGATCTAAAAATCACCTATTTTTAATAGCCTATACAGAGAGAAGCAAGGCAACCTAAGCATACATCTCCTACTATTTCTGACTATTTTAAAGCAGGGTCTTGTTCAGTATTCTGGCAGAATGAGAAAGAACCTGCAGAACATCAGAAAACTGGTCACAAGAAGGAAAGACATTCAAGAGGAACATCCAACTGGAGAGACAAAATTTGCAGAGGCTGAAGGATCCAGGCACAGAGGGAGATGATGAGGGCACAGCACTTTTCAAAGGTATGTGTGGAATGAAGAACTGTACAGGAGCAAATGGGAAGATGAGGAAACATAGGTGGAAATTAAGGCAAGAAATGGGGTCCAGTACACTGGCAGGAAGGCAAAAATGGGGAGAGGAGAAGAGAGGAGAAGAGAGGAGAAGAGAGGAGAAGAGAGGAGAAGAGAGGAGAAGAGAGAAGAGAGGAGAAGAGAGGAGAAGAGAGGAGAAGAGAGGAGAACCAGCCTGTATCCATTTAAATTTCTTTAGAGCAATCTTCCCTCAGAAAAGCCTGAGGAGAATGTTGTTTTACTAGTACCTATCTGCAATTGAATTTCTACACTGAGATGCTCCCACACATACCTGTTTGTGACAGAGGCACAGCAAAAAGCAACAATGAAGAAATACTCACTGTTATCAGGCAAATATTTGTCCTGATTTATTATTATTTATTCCTACAATAAATAATATTTAGTAAGACTCTGGACAGTGACTCTACAGTTGGAGGAAAGAATTCTTACAGAGTTTTTCTTGTTTCAGGATGAAGAGATGAATGAAAAACTAAAGCACTGAAAGTACTATCCTATGCAGCTTCTTCAAGAGTTACTCCCTTACCTCTTCTGGAGCTCTGTAATTCTAGAGAGAAAGACTGCTGAAATCTCAAGGAGATCCAGAGTGCTTCAAGCTCTGAATTCCCCAAAGCCTTCTGAGGATTACTAGGAAAGGAACACTTGGAGCCTGACAAGAGCTCTACTGAAGAAAGGTAGCTAGTAACCCCAGAAAGCGGTGAACCAACTCAACCTGCCCTAAGCAAAGCCAAATGATACAACTGCTGAAACACTGGCACCTACTTCATGGCCAACCTCTCCAGCTATCAGCAATGGAGCCACACAAACAGTAAAAGAACATTTTCATCAGAAAAATGTGGATTTATACAGGGGAGGATGTTCTCAGAAAGCTTAGCTCTGGAAATCTGGTCCAGAGGCTACAGGTAGGAGAAAGGCAGAGCAGCCAGGTGTGGATCAAAACCTTAGAAAGGGTGAGGACATATATAAAAATATAAAATATAAAATCTTCTGATTTTTATTTCTGATTTTGTACTTGGCTAAAGCTTACTTCATAAAGTGGCTTGGTCCTTAGCTGGTTTCACCAAAGGTAAGAGAAGTTCTATATTCCTACAGAACTTTTTCACCTCTGATTTTGTTGAAATAGACAAATAAACCAAACATAATTTAAGACAATGTTAATACTGATGTAAATTATGCTTCTTGCACAATGGATCTGCAAGGATCTTCATCTAATCTTCTCCTTTCTATTCTGTCCTGTCCTCTTACCCATGCCAGTGGCAGTGGCTTTGCAGTCCCTGAGAATTCACCTGTGTGAAAGTAAGTCCTCTGACCATTCAGGGAAATTTCATAGGTATTTCATACTTCTGGCTAATGTCCTGATATGTACAGAGCAGGCTAAATATCAGAAACATCAAATTCATAATTGCCCAAAACATTTTAATTACCATTTCACCTGATATGTGTCACCAGTTGTCTTGACACACAGATGGTCAGTGCCTTGTGCCATCACTCAGTTCAGTATGTACAGGAACAGGCAATGAACTGGTGAATGTGTAACTGAGCAAACCTTGGCTAAGGTACAAGGGTAATTTTCTGTCTGATGCCATTCAGCATCTCAGCTGACATCCCTTTGTACACTTTTACAAACAAGAAAGATAGAAGATTTTATTAAAGGGTAATTGAGTTATAAATTCCACTAGCTCATAAGAAATCTATGTATTTTAAATAATTAAGCATAGCAATTAATAGCTCTTGCATATGTTCCTTTCCTAACCAGCATTAACAGTAAAACATTTATTGCAAAGCAAATTACAACATTATACAGCTACTAATGCATTTCAAATTTTAAACTGATTGAAGTTTAGCAGTAGGGATAAAAAAAATCATTGTAATAATAGCCTGTCCTGAATATTTTATGGAAATTAGAGGCACTTACTAACTGCATGCTCTGTATGTAAGCAAGGAAGTTAATGTGACTACAAAAAAAAAATAAATTAATGTGACTTACCACATCTGCCTCATAAAAATGTTACAAATTACAAACAAAATGTTAAAAAAAAAATCTGTGTCTCATTAAATTGAATAGATTACTATGAGGAATATGGAGGATGTGCACTTATGCCTGTCTACAACAAAATTTCCTTTTCTGGTTTTGTTTGTTTTAAATTTCAAAGTTTTAAATTTCAGTGTTGTACCAGGTCCATTCCAACAAAAGGTGCTGCCTTGGTAATAGGTTGGCATGTGTTTATGTGCCTGTGACTTCTGTCATCAAAAAACCAATGGAATTAAGAGGAAATAATAGCAATACAGACATGAAACTGGAATATTAAATACTAAGTATTTTTCTTCACCAGACACTATTGCAGCCTCGAGCTTCTAAACAACAAGCTCCTCTCTTATTTCTAATAAGATTTTGCAGCATTATAGACTGCTGACATCTGACTCCCTAGAATTAAACTACAAAAGGTGCTTTTAGAGGCTGACCTTGTGTGCAGCAGTCCAGTGATAGGAAATGTGGCAATGCTAGAGCAAAGGAAAACCTGCCTCAGCCAGCTGCACTCAGCTTCAGACATAAGCAGCTAGAAAAATATGAGGCTTTATGTCATAATATGAATCTTTTGTTCCTTCTCCCCATTTTGGTGATGTACCTCATTTATTCTATGTGCTTCTAAGCCTCTAATTTATTCATTTATTTAAATGACAGATCATTAAGACCATTTGCATTTGGAAATTAATAAAGCAGCTCCCATCCAGCCATATATTTTTAACTTCCTGCCTGTTCCAGAACTCAGCCTTCTCATGGATACAGCTGGATCCTAAGGGCTAAACTGTCACAACACAAATGCAGAAGCCCAGAATTATCTGTCCTGGTCCAGTCACTCCAAACTGAGCATCTACACCCATCCTGCCCTGAGTTAAGCAGCATTGCTTTCATGCTGCCAAGTACTATTTGCCCACTTTCTGTTTTGCAATGTACTCATTTTACTGAAAACACCCCCAAAGAAACTCACCATATGCTCAAAGAAAGGGGACACAAGGCTGACTGTCCTCTCAGTTCTCCACTGGCACTGGTATATTCTGGCTACCATGATTCAACACTATAATGACACACACCAACAGCAACAAAGGTTCTAATTTCTTATGATTGCAATTTGATCTCCTGTTACCTAAGGAATAAACCTTCAGGTCCTGAAAAATCTCCAAAAATATCAAACTAGATGATCTCCTTTTCTCAGCACAGTTTTTGCCTGCTTTGACAATACAGCAGTGACACAGACTGTGTGTCTCTGTTTTAATGCTGTTTTAAAGATGCTTTTGCATCTTGAAATTTGTCAGCAGGAAAATATGGACACCAACAGTTTTAGCTCACAATGCACAGCTGATGTTTAACAGTCCAGGTCTATGCTCTTTTGCAAGTTCATAATTTTGCTGAAAGCAATTCAGAGTATACAAGCATGAACAGCCACCAAACCTGATATGTTAATTAAGCATTAGCCTTTTTCTTGCTTTTTTTGTGGGTTTGTGGGTTTTTTTTTTGGCCAATAGCAAAATCAGGAAATTGAAGTGATTGTTAATTTCTTAGTCCTCATAACACTCAAAACTAGATCAGAAAAACTGTGGAGTGGCTCATTCCCTTTCCTGTACAGTACATTCCAAAACCATAGCAAGAACTCAAATTTCTCATCTTATTACCTCCTCAACTTGTTTTTCAGTTTAGGTGCAGGATTATTTTGCCAGATGTGCAACCACAATTAAAATACTGTATTATAATAGAACAGGCTCTAAAGTTTGGGTGCTCCCTTGCAGGAATTTTCTACTGTGCTTCTGAATTTGCTACTTTCCTGTTAAACTTCCTAAAGCATACTATTTACAGAATGTGCTGCAAACACAAAATAAGCAGGTTTGGTTTAGGTTTTGGTTAGTTTGGGTTTTTTTTAAACCTTAAACCAAGATGCTGGTAATTAAATAATTAATGTGATAATTATATTATCATAAATGCAAATTCTGCTGAACCAACTGCATTAGTCTAAGCTCCAGACCTCACATTTCCAGCTGTAATTACTGTCACATATAATACTTTCAACATTATTCAGGACTCTACCAGTGCAACGAGAGTCTAATCATAACTTTAAAAGCATCAGTTCTACTGGATTTGCTCTAAGAAGTGGAGAATTTAAATCTTGCACAAAGAGCTTTCAACACTAAGAAATTCTTTCATCATCTTGATTTGTGAGGATTATGACATGGATTGGTTGTAATATCAATGGTATCCTAGTGAAATTCACAGTGTATTAAAAAAAAATAATTAAATACATGGCTAGCCCAACTAAACTCCTGTGGAAGATTAGGGTAAGCTTTAAATACACTATGAGCATAATTCTTCAGATGCTAAATCCCAGGAAACAATGATTTTTAAACAGTCTGGCACTCAAAAGAAAGAAGATTTACAATAGCTGCTAAACTGGCAGAAAGGACTGTAGGATACATTTTCTACTATGAATATTTTTTTTTATCTATTTCAGTACACTCAAAAATGTGCATGTGTAAACTCACTGTGCAGTTTATTGGTTTTAGATTAAAATAAATTAATCCCAGATCAGTGATAGCCAAATGCAGCCAACTAAAATGCCAACTGTCTTTTTCACTGTCTGTTAGGAAAAAATAAATACTCATAAGATGGAGATAAGTGCTCCCCTTACACAATTCAATGCCTTTGTCAAATTCAAAGATTTTTTTTTCTATTTTAAATAAACCTGCAAAGTCAACTGAGGAACTGCTATGGGTCTACAGAGCAGAGAGTAGAGCCATACTGACCAAAGCACTACTTGGAAGCAGTCATTATCAATGTGTTTCTGGAGCTGACTGCTAGCTCTCCATGAAAAATCCCTCTCCATTTCAGAGTAAGATGCCTCACTCTATGATGAAACTGAAAATGTCACAGCAGTTCTTACATACATGATGCACCAAATACCTCAGCATCTGGTCTACACTCAATTTCTAATTTCACTGTCAACTGAGCATCTCCAGACATACTTGTCTCTCTGATGGCTGGAGTCTAGAAGCCCAGCTTAAATTAATCCTCCAACCCTCATACACTGGCAGGTAGGCAAGATGCATCTTGCCCTCAACAAGTTTCCAGAAGCAGCTGAGATCTGAAGCCCATCACAATCAAGAAACCTACAGGATTTACTGTATCTTTCTTGTTGCCACCAAGAAACAGACTGAAACAAAGAGTGTCTGAATAAACAGGCTTTTCTGATCTTCCATTCACACCTTCTGACTGGACATGGCAAAGGTGAGGCCATGTACACTACAGCTGGAGTCTGTGCAAATAATCCTCTTTGGGTTCTTGCTCCACAGAGTTGTTCCTCTGTATGCTGTTGCTATGCAGAGTTTGAATGCTGTGAGCTCCAAGCAGCACTCTGGTAACAGACAGCAGATGTGCTGTCTGGGGGGCTCCTGCAAGTGAAGAGCTTACAGCTTGGCATTCATGGGCAAAGGTAGGATGAGAACTGAAGTGCCACTTGTACACCTCCCTCTCAATTTCTGTTCCTCAAGCACATGTTTGAAGCAGTCTTCCAAAGGCACAAGCAAGCTGGACAGAAAGCTGTAGTGCTGCTTGCTACTGAAATGCTGCAGCTAATCCAACACATGGTACTAGCTGCTTGCCTAGGAGGGACACTGCATTTCTGTCATAGCCAGGTGAAACAGAAAGGACTTGCACAACAAACCACGCCCATGACCAGCTTTTAAAGCCCTTTTATCATCCAGTTTGGTCCCAGGAGTTGCCCAATGCCTGCAAGACTCCATCTGAGCCAGAGACAGTGCCAAACCAGTACAGAGCAAGGGAAGGATGCTATTGATAGTGATTTCAGATCAGTAGAAGGATACACATCAGGAGAAGGGGAAGAGCCTGCACTAATGCACAGAGCAACAGCCTGTATTCTTCTCTTTACATTGGGCTGGATGTTAACACAGGTCTTTGGCATAGGAAGTAGTACTGAAAACAACAGATGAAGATAAAATTGCCCTTAGAAAAGGGCACATACCCTTCATCTGCCCTCTGGGTCCCAACATACTGCTCCAACAGTGTAAGCTCCTTTCACACCCAAAGGGGAGCAGGATGGATCCTCAGCATGCATGTACATGGTGCATGTAGGCACAGCATGTGTACAAACATGCAGACAGCAGTCTGTGTGCCAGTGTAAGTGATGGTTATACAGCTGATGAACCCTCTTTACAAGGCTCCACCTGTTGCAAAGCTACACATGGCTGAGTAGAAAAGGTGGAGTAAAACAGTCAAACAAGAATGGCACGTGCTCTCTGCTCCTAAGCTGAGTAAAGGAAAAGGCTTGGTATAACTTGGTGGAGAGGGGTAACTAGGAGAGCTTTTGTCTTTCCACTCACCACCCCTGATCCCCTGCAGTGACTCCACAAGAGTCTTGGCAAACCCCACATTTCCACAGCTGCTCTCTGACATGTCCTTTAGCCACACAGATGAGGTTTTAAAGAGGTGGTGGAACAGCTCAGGAGCACTGAGCTGCCTCCTGTTACACACATGTCACCACTTAGGTGCTGCAGAATGCATCCAAGCCACTGCCTGAAGTTGAACAGGAAAGCTAAGTCAGAAATGGGGTTGAACCAAGACCTCCAGATCCCAGTGGAACAATGCTGGATGAAAAGTATTACTTCAAAACAGACCAACAAGTGTCATGGAAAGAAAAGAGATGAAATGAGATAAAATGAAGTGTCACACACACCAAGAAAAAGCACCACAGAATACCTGGAAAAGAAATTAAAGATTAGGGGGGAAGAACACACAAAGATGGGGAGGTTATGGGAGACAAAGAAGAGGGAGGTGGAGAGTGTGCAGGTAGGCTGGACTGGTATATATTGAGAGAGCTATTAGAATAAAATCACCACAGCTACCACGGTGCCATGGGATGAATTAAACCAAACTGAAACAAAGTTTCACAGACATATAAAGGCTTCATTTCATAATACTATCAGGAACAGGAGAAAATTACAGTTATGAAATGCATCTGTCACAAACTTGTCACTTGACAATATTGCTGCAGTCAGAAAATACTGATACAGAATCACAGAATGTTAGGAATTGGGAGGACATCAAAAGATCTTCTAGTCCAACCCCCCCTGCCCAAGCAGGATCACCTAGACTGGATCACACAGGAATGTGTCCAGACTGGTCTTGAATGTCTCGAGAGAAGGAGACTCGGAGACTCCACAACTTCTCTGGGCAGCCTGTTCCAGTGATCTGTCACACTCACAGTGAAGAAGATTTCCATTACATTCACATGGAGCTTCCTATGTTCCAGCTTGGACCTACTGTCCCTTTTCCTACCACTGGCCATCACTGAGAAGAGCCTGGCTCCATCCTCCTGACACTCACCCTTTACATATTTATAAATATTAATGAGGTCACCCCTCAGTCTCCTCTTCTCCAAGCTGAAGAGCCCCAGCTCCCTCAGCCTGTCCTCATAAGGAAGGTGTTCCACTCCATCATCTTGGTGGCCCTTTCAAGGAGTTCCATGTCCTTGAACTGAGGGGCCCAGAACTGGACACAACAGAACTCTCCCATTAAGAAGTAAATTCACCTACACTAGCTTGCCTGGATTCCTCACTTTAATTGAGGAAATATGCTAATAGCACTGTACTAATGAGTACTAATACTCATTATGTTTTCCCTCTTTCCACAAAAAGCAGTGTCCTGGCTCTGGATTAATCTGATCCTCTCTGTTAAGTCTGATTACCTTAGGAGACTTCAAATGTTAGCTAGGAACTATTCATATTGCAGTGTTTTAACCATAAGCCCCTTAAAAATATTTCTATAAGAAACCCCACCTTGCAATAAGCCTCCTACTGAACTAATGGAACACTCACACCACCTTATTAAAAGAACATGATATTAATATATTCCCACAGCAGCTTCATTTCAGCTGTATATACATTTTGTATGGTAACCTACACAGTTTTGAACACAGAAGCAACCTTAACAACAGTGTTACCTGATAAATAAAGAAGAATATAAAACAAAAAAGTGCATTGGGTATGTGATTACACTCAACTACTGTCAGAGGCTGTTATAAAGGTTGGCTTATACATTATTTTAAAAATCTGGTTTATCAATATTACTGACATTAATTGATTCTTTCATTTCATCCAGTAATGCAGATACACTCATATGATCACATATTTGCTGAATATGTTTTGTTTGTTTTTTTGTCCAGAATGTCTCTTTGAAAGGTACATCAGCAACTAGCAATTCACATAGCTAGGAATTACAGAAACTACAAATTGTGTCCTATGAAGTATGAACTGGTTTAGCCACAGTGTTTAATGATAATACTGAGAACATCATGTGTGTGACAACTGCCATTAAATATTAAATAACAGCACTGAACACACTCATTTCCCAAAGATTCAGGTGATGATTTATATCTTTTAGGTTTAGGATAATAGCTCCTTCTTCAAAGAGTAAATATGCATAAAGCCTTGAGCTTCCAATGTCACATGTCAAAAATTAAAAAAAAAAAACAAAAACAACAGTATCCAGACAATGGCTAATCTATGGTTTGATTTAAAACTCTCCTAATGAGCAAGTGGTTTAGAACATCATATGTGAAACTTTACATCACATCTACAGTTTGTTTAGGAATCTCTGTCATAATGCTGGGTATTACTCTTATCCACCATAGCATTTTTAAATAAAAATACTTCCTTTTTGATACAATAAAAAACAACACTGATTTAATATCACATCATCTAGATGGTTACTTAGCTTTTGGTATAGAAATTTCAACTTTGTTAGGAACTATGAACATACAACCAATTCCTCACCAGTAAATCTTGCAACCCCTCCAAGCACCCTTTTATCCAGCACTTTATTATTAGTTTTATGTTTGTGATATTGATACATTCAAGCAATTCTAGCAAGGAGGAAAAAAAATCCTCAGAAATACGTTTATTTCTTTTGAAAGAAGTTAGATGCTCTCTACACATTACTCCCTTCAGTCTTAATGGAACCTACAATAAAAAGAGAATTTGAAAAATCTCAAAAAATTATTATGCACTATGAAGTTTCTGTAAAAAAAAAAAAAGACAGATAAAAATGTATACATGCACTATTAACAGCTTCAGCTTTATAGGTGAGCAATCAGCAATGATACAAGTATGAAAGTGCCACATCACCCTATGGTATAAAACAGAAAGCACTTGAAGGCTGACTGGTTCAGCCATCAGCAATGATCTCCCTGATCCACCAGTGATTCC
>VXBZ01013136.1:34607-47422 GCA_013399135.1 Heliornis fulica | reverse complement strand
AGACAGGGATCTCCTGGAGAGAGTCCAGCCAAGGGACACAAAGATGTTTAAGGGCTTGGAGCATCTCCCCTGTGAGGAAAGGCTGAGTGAGCTGGGGCTGCTCAGCCTGGAGAAGAGAAGGCTCAGAGGGGATCTGATCAATGTTTATAAATATCTGAAGTGTGGCAGACAAAGGGAGATGGCCCCAACCTCTTCTCATTGGCTGGTGGGGACAGGACAAGGGACAATGGTCACAAGCTGGACCACAGGAGGTTCCATATTGATGTGAGAAAGAACTTCTTCACAGTGAGAGTGACAGATCACTGGAACAGGCTGCCCAGGGCAGGTGTGGAGTCTCCTTCTCTGGAGATATTCAAGACCCATCTGAACACCAACCTGTGTGACCTGCTCTGGGGAACCTGCTTTGGCAGGGGTGTTTGACTCAATGATCTCTGGAGGTCCCCTCCAACCCCTACAATTCTGTCTCTGTGATATCACTACAGATGGAAGATCCAGCTGTTGTTCTAAGCATAATTTTAACCAAGGTGGATCACGGAAAGAGCACGCTCCAACCCACCTGGGTCCATATTGTTGCAATTATCAGAACCACACACAGGTCCTGAGTTGTGTCATGGTCCTTAAGCCATATGGATAAGTAGAACATGCATCTGGGTGGTAATGACAAATACAAGAGAGTCATTTGAAATGGACCTCTGGCTCTTACTGACCCCACAGTAACTGAAATTGGTATTGTAGCTTATAAAAAACAAGCTCTTTGGGGAAATCCCTATTTTGGGAAAACATCCAAATACTTTGGATCTGAGGATTAGATTTGGCTTTGGCAAATGGTTTCCAAACAGATACTGCTGACAGATTCACCTAACAAGCTGCAGAGATCTGAAAAGTTAAAGTTTCATGTTATAGCACAGTCCTCAAAAAAAACACATTTATGGAGTTCCTCCATAAGATGACATAAAGCAGTATTTACTGCTGTGACCTGGATCATGATGGCTCTAACTAAGGATAAGAAAGCACCTGCTTTGATAACCTACAGTCCCAAAACACTCAGATGTGGGTCAGCCCTCAAGGATCCCATTTCACTGTCCTTCCTCCCTAACCTTGAATGAAGGCAACCAGAATCCTGCTAGGGAGCTTCCCCTGGACTGTTTGTAGATAAACAGACACCAAATCAGAACTATGCACAAGGCCTTCTGGAGAATTCCAGAGCCTGGATCATCATGTTTGAATACTAGTTACACTTCAACTACATCTTTTAAGATTTACAAATGCCTGTATAAAGTACAACATGCTCTGGTTATGTGAGGCACAGATGCCTTAGATGCTGGAGCAGCGACAGAGTTAATTTATGAGGCCGGTCATCATCTGAAGTCTCTGCTGAAGAAAACTTGGTTTCTGAATCTAAAATTCTCATCAAATTCTGTTTTCTATATTGGGAGCATAAAAGACTATCATTGAAGTGTTGAATTCTAGGAACCACTGGTCACAAAGATAAATATCCCAAGTTTATACATGTTTCAGTTAGAGCTTAGTCAACTATTCAGGGTGGAGTTGATGTTCATTTCAAAAGGTAATCAAATCTCTTCATCTACCTGGAGATGCTAGGTCTGACACCCCAAACATTACATGTGCACTTCTCATGAACTAAAACATACCTGAATGGGGAAGGAGAAGATTTCAAGACCAAGACATAAATTACCACCCATATTTGAGGAAAAGGATCGCTGAAGAAAAGGAAGCTGAATCGAAGTGCAATGCAGAAAGGGTAAGGACACCTCTCCACCATCCAACTCTTCTTTCTTCAACTAGGGAAGGTGTGACTGTATCTCTTTTGCACCCACTCCTGGAAGAACACCTGATTCTGTGAGGACTCCCAGGTCTTTCTTTACAGAGCTACTTCCCAGCAGTACTGGTGGTTGGGGTTACTCCTATGTGCAGGACCCGATCCTACATTTGCTTTTGAATTTAATGGTTTCTCTCCACCCAACTCTCCAGTCTGCCCAGATGCCACTGAATGGCAGAAGCCTTCTGGTGTTGACCACTCCTCCCAGTTCTGTATCAACAGCAAGCTCGATGAGGGTACACCCTGGTCCCCTTGTCCAGGTCATTGATGGATATGCTGAGTAAGAACAGATGAAATACTGACCCTGGGGGCACATCACTGGCTACAGACCTCCAACTAGACTCTGTGCCACTTAACACAACCCTCTGGGCCCTGCCATTCAGCCAGTTCTCAACCCACCTTGCTGTGGACTGAGAACTGTCTAACAAAGAGTTAGACAAATATAAACTCAAAAAACAAACTCAAAAGACAAATCATAGAATACTCCTATTTCCTCTTCCTGTAAAGTAAGCTGTTGAACACCAACCCTACCTGCCAGGTACTTTGAGTATCAGAACTGGAAAGGCACCTTGAAATTAGGATTTACCTTTTGAATACAGCCTCCTATCTTTTTTTTTAGTGAACAAGAGTAACAGGAAGAAAATAGATACAATAGGGTTAAAGATTCACAGTATATCCAGGAGCACTGTGTAACTTCTCTTAAGGAATCTGTTGTGGGATCTTTGCAGAAATTAATCCATGTCAAAAAATGTGTGTAACAGGAAACACTCTATATCAAGTCAGTACACAGCACTACCTGTGTGGCTTCATTTTTTTGTCTTAGCTCCCATGCAGAATAATGCAGCTGTTAAACACTGACAAAAGTTTTGTAAAACTACCTAAATATGCAGTTATAGCTGTGCCCTTTCCTAATCCACTAGAGCTAATTTGAAACCAGGGTCTATTTTTGAATACACTTATTCTTTCCAGAGGACATTACCTTGGACTTGTCTACACCGAGTTTGGTTTCCCATCATTCTGTCACCATCCACTCTGCTCCTCTAGTCTTGACTAACTTTAGAAACCCTGTCATCACCAAGTTCTTGCATGGCAGTTCTCTTCCTCAGATGTCTAACAAATAAATACAGGTCTTAGTACAGATCTACAGATGCTTAGTTCACAGCTTCTTGTTTTGAAAAATTAACTCCTTCTGAATCGCCTCACTGTGGTAATTAACTACATTTAAAAGTTGTTTTTAATGCTCTTTTATTATTAAAAAAAAAACCCACAAAACCTCAAAACATAGAGAAACAACATAGAAACCCTCCCAGTTTTACAAAATCAGTCATGTAAGGCTGCAGTTCTTTGTGGCAAGTACCATAGGGTTGTGAGGTGCTGGAGTACAGGATGAATTCACATTACAGTACAGCAATTTCAGACCCAGCTCCATTAACTGCAATGATGCACCTACACACATGGACACAAGAACAGTAGGGCCTCCACAACCTCTTACCATGTACTACTGCCCCCTCTCCAGAGGGTGTCTCCTTTTGACAATTCCCCATTGCCACACATTCCCCAACATATGAGCTCCAGTCTGTGGGTCTTCTGAGGTCTCAGATCAGTGGAGTCTAACACCATTCTCCCATCACTGAGCTTTCCTGCATCTCAATAGTGTGATTTCATAAATCTCAGTCTGGCTCTGACTTCAGCACAATTTTCTAAACAAGTAATTTTGGAAATTTTACAGGAAGATCTCACATTTCCCAACCTAAGATTTCCTTCACACAACATTATGTCTTTCCCCCTGCACCTTTTCTTAAAAAGAAAAATAATCCTAGACTTGATGGTGAACTGAAAATCCTGGAGCTCCCTGGTGGACCAAACAACCAAGTGGAATAACACCAGCTGAAGCACTTGTTTCTCAGTGAAGTATTTTAGACCTGTCCAGCAGGATGTCATGGGTGGCAAAAGAGAAATTCAAGTCCACTCCCTGGACTCTCTGGAGTGACTATCAAAGAGATCATCTAGCACAACAGTCAGTGTGAGTTTTAGAGTATAGGTATGCATATCCATAAGACACAGACTCACTAGGACATGACAGGAGACATTAAGTTCTCCATCACCCTGAGCACTTTGATTTGTAAGTCGGTGCTTTTCTTATTGTCATCCAAGAACACATTCAACCACTGTATCAAAGATGAATAATCATTAATGAGCTGCCACATGCACAGCCCAGAATGTTCTTGATAAGAACATCTTGATAAGATTACAAATCTTTCTGCTAGATTCTGATCACCTTGCCTATACCTCAGCTGTCTGCAGTGGTCAGTGGATAAAAACCCAAATCCCATTTGGGCAATCTCATATTTTGTTTTTTTGCAGGACTTCTTCATGAATTGTGATTGCTTCCATCCTTCATCTTTTGACTATCCAGACAAGCTCATTGCTGGTCTCACTGGAAACATCTGGCTTTGTGCACATTTTTTTAATGCAAACAGCTGCAATGGTCTACTTGGATTTTCCAGGAAAATATTTTGTTTCATTAGGATACAAATAACAAAATGTCTGTCCCAGGAAACAGAAGTCCTTGCAGTTTTTACTGAAATCCCACCAGTTGTCTTATTTCTTGATAGACAGGGGCAGCCAGTTCTTTGGCTTTCTCTGCTCCATCCTCTAAAACCTTTATCAGATGGGATTTGTCTTCCTGGAGCTTCTTGATTTCATTCCTGATAGGTGCAAATTTTTTAATAACTGACTCTGCTACCACCATTTTGTAGTGAGCAGTGTCAAGGCCAGCAGACTGGTGCAGTACTTCTTTTATGCTAAGCCCAGTTACTGCAGCGTGAATGGACACCAGATTGGAGACCCCAGGGCGACCAATCGGGTCGTAGGTTACTTCAGAGGTAAAGTCAGTCACAGCTTTGCGGAATTTCAGCACTATTTCATCAGGGCTGTCAGCTATGTTAACAGTAGCCAACTTCTGTGGATCTGACTTGGACATCTTCACTGTTGGATCTCTGAGGGATTTTATTTTCTTTGTTGTACCTTAAAAAAAAACAAACAAGAAGAGGAATAATTGTGAATGCACATAGACAATGGTTTCTTACAGTGATTACTAAGAACACTTTGTAGCAGGATGATGAAGTCTGCTTTATCTCTGCTTAAAAATGAGTTTAGCCCTTATGTCCTTCCTGCCCTTCTAAGCCACTTTTACCCCCCCATAAATTAAATTAAAATCTGCTCCATTTCTGCTCTCCTGGCTAAGCAGGACCTTCTGCCAGGACACTTGCTGACATTTTCTGTGGCTACATGCTGATTGTCCTTCAAACCCTCTCTCCTCCCTTGTGTTCCCAGCACTGGGGACAAGTTACCCAGACAGCACAGACTGTACAATACTAAAAAATTTACTTAAAGTGAAGAAACCAATAAAATCCTCTGTTAAAAAAAAAAAAGAATGCCAGAAGAGTTGATCTCCTTACTTTAGGACACTCTTCCACCCAAAATATATTGTTAATAGAGACAGTTATTAAAAAAAATCCCTAACTGAACACTAACCAACTGCATTACAGGCAAAGCACTGTTCAGGTAAGAGAGGTGTAAGTACTGTACAAACTACTAAGATGTACACAAAAGAGAACCTTTTCTTAAAAAGAAAACTGTAAGTTTTCAAGTACTGCAAAGTACTTGAACAGCATCTATGCGAATTCTTTCAGTTTTTCACCAAGAAACATAAATCATGGAGTACTACTGACCTGGAAAGTACTCACACCAACTGGTTTTGGATAGCAAATACAGCCATCTACCTGCACACTCCTCATTATGGCCTATGCACTCAGTGAAAGGAGAAGTATTCTTCCAGGGTATAGTTTAGATTGCCCCAGAAAGTGCTTTGTTCTGAATCACCTTTGGATAGTCTGCATCTTTTCTGTGGATGTGAAGGAGCCCAGGTCATCTAACTGCCTACAGTTGTTGAGTCTGAAGAGGTCCCCAACACCTCCCTTCATCTAGGATACTCCATTGGTTTGCATATACATGTGCATTTATGAAGGTATGATTTTCCTGAGGAAAGTGAAACGTGGTTTTGTTGTGGGGTTTTGCTTTGGGTTTTTTTTTTATTGTCTTATTTTTTTTCTTCAAATAAGCTTTTGATTTCCTTGGAAACAGTTTCACCTGCATTACAGGCTTCAGCTCTGCTCCTCATTACACTGCTTAGTGTTTATTTCTTCATTGGAAACTGCAGGGGTTGCAACACCCACTAATCTCTAAACTCTACTCCGGGTCTAACAATTTTTGTCACTGAGGCTTGAAAATTGAGAAAGGTTTATTACTGCCTGTCTTTTCTAAGGTGAGAGCTCCTTGCCCTTTTGGGGGCGAAGGTCTCTGCTGTGCATTCCTCTATATTACTTACAACAAAGATGCAATGCTGCCTCCTTGCCCAATTCTTCACGTTTCTTAACAAACACGCCATTTGCGCCATCTGACTCCTCCTCACCCCCCGGCCTATGACCTTATAGCTCAAAAATGGCTGAGAAGATTTTCCCTTGTAAGTCTCCTTGAGCCCAAGATCAAAAATGGAAAGTCTAAGCTCTACCCTTACTGAAACATGCAAGTATATATTAAACACACTTCAAGAGCACCGTGGTAATAAGCCTACAAGCTGTTTAACATGCTCAATGTTAAACATCTACCACTCAAGACACTGAATAATTCTGCTTGCTAGAGGTGTCTTATCTTCTTCCTGACATGTCTTCTGAACTAACAACATGGAGCAGAGACCCTACTCTTAAAACAGTCCAATACACAGAGTGTATTAATAAATTAATATACATATATAAATAATTTAATACTTCAACAGTCCAATACACAGAGTTGAGGCTGACTGGCAGCAGCGGAGTGCATCTGGCCCCCTGGACTAGAATACCAGACATCACATACATTCCTCTACTGGGGATTTGTAAAGCCTTGTATCTATCTTGGGAGTTTGGTTTCACAGCCTCTAGTCTCTTATTTTCAGTTTGTAATTTTCCACTGCCTTTTCTTGGTCCCTAAAACTATTTCCACAATATTTAGATCCATCTTCAATCTTAAGCGCTGTTAAGGGGGAAGGAAAAAAAAAAATAAAACAAACCAAAAAAACCAAGACCAGCTCACTTAAAATGGCTTTGGGCACAGGAAAGAATTCTCCATATTTCTTGTTGAAATGTTGTGCTATATCTTGGGCTAGTTCCAGGTGCAGGACTTGATCTTCTCCAACGGGAACATGTGTCGACCTTTTAATAAAAGACAGATACAGGAAACTCAGAAAAGCTCTCTGGTTCTGCTGAAATGTTACTCAAGACTGTCACACATTCTGCCATGAGAGAGAGGCAGACTGAGCCAAACAGGCCCAGTTAGACATAGGTGCTGTGTGAACAGGATCCCAATCTGACTGTATCCCAGGATGAGTCTGCTTTTTGTCCTTAACTGGAGCACATCTTTAGGGGCAAAAATAGGCCTTTGCAAAAAACATATATGCTAATGACACCAGTAAGAACAAACCATTAAACTTGGCTCAAAGAAAGGTTTTTGTGGTGTCTCCTGCTGTCTCTTCAGAGATCAAAGAGCACATGTTACAGAGTGCAAAGTAAGAAAGATCTGAAAGGCATAAAGCACCTTGCTTTGTCAACTCCCAGGAAAACAACTGTTATTAAGAAGCTAATACTACAGATTGATCAAGGGAAGGAAAGAAGGGAGTGGTTCTTCCTCATAGGTCACCACTATATAAATATCATGTGGGCCACTGCCTCTGCTGCCACAAGTGTTATCATTCACTGATTAGAACTACTATGATCAAAGGATCATTTGATCTGTATTGAATTCAATAGCTTGAATACACTTCTGGAGGAAAACTCAATCTGCAGGAGGAATGAGGAGGTGAAGAATCCTTTACTTCCCCTGGTGATTCTTTCCCACAGTTAATCATACTCACTAGAAATGTATGATTCTTTTAGATGAGGCAGAGTTGAAGTCTTGCCAGCTTTTGATTACTCTCCCTTCCCCCAACAGATTTTTTTTTTCTAAGGCTTGTGGGGTATTCAGCTCTGAATCCTGGATATGTTCCAGCATATGAAAGTTCAGTATACATCTTTTAAGTTCCCAGAAAATTTCAGTTCCACACGGTTCTCCTTCTGATTCTAAATGACTGGGCTGACATCCAGAAATCAATTTGTCCACCTTTATTCCTCACCAAACAGTCAGCAAGGCAACCTAGAAACAGTTACAGTAGCCCATAGGAAATCACAGTGGCCTACAGCTAACAGAAAGAAAATCAGTTACCATAATCAATATACTTTAAGCAGGTCAAAAGAAATGCTTCCATATGCCAAAATGGTTCCATATTCACAAAATTTCCCACTAAACAGAAAACACATTGTCTTCATTGGTGCCTCTGCATGATTATTTGCCTTTTTCCTTGCTATTTTTATTTTCCCCCAATATTTCTGTCCTGGTACTATTTTTATTCCTCTCTGTCATATATTTACCTTCAGTCCATTTTCCTGTCTCTTTGTTCCTTCGCTCATCAAAATTAGTACTGTTTCTCTCCCTTCTCCAGCTCTTAACTCTTCATGACTGCTCTTCCCTTCCTGTGTTTCCATTTCTCCCTGATTCTTGCTCCCTATATTATGTTTTTGATTGAAAACATTTCTTATTAAAGATATTATGTCAGATTTCTTCAAAGAGATATTGTTTCTCTTTCACTTTCTTGTTTTGTGCTCCGTCTGGACAGCCTGCTGTTCATACACATGGTAGCAAACAAACCACAGGCTTTACTAAAGAATGATGAATCAGATGATCTTCTTAGAGATCATGGTTGAGCTCAATCAAAACAAGGTGACTTCTGATAAAGTTGTTTAAATTTCACCCTTAAATATTGCTTGACAGTCAAATGGGACTCACTGCTTAGAAGATTAGTGTAACATTCAAGTTAATTTTGACTTTTGCTTGCTTCCCATTACTTTTAATTAAAATTGAAGTGAATTAGAAATATAATCTACTGACTTTTAACATTATTGTTTTCCCCTATTAATGATAATTTAGAATTAAATTTCTTCAGATATATTTTTCTGGGTTAGCAACTGGCTAATCTTGGTTATTCTGTCCTCCTAAAGTCCTTATCCTCATTGTTCTCTATCACTTCTCTGTTTCAACAAATACCCACAACGTTGCTTCAGAGTAATTCCACAAAGTGTATATGGTCAGAACATAAGAATAATACATAGTGGAGTGTCTCCAACATTTACTTATTGAGATGGTTTAAAACATAAGGCTCCGGGGAGACCTTCTGCCAGGACCTCAAGGGGGCCTACAAGAAAGATGGGGAGAGGCTGTTCAGTAGGGCCTGTTGTGACAGGACAAGGGGTGATGGGTTTAAAATAGAGGGAGGGAGATTTAGATTGGATATTAGGAAAAAGTTCTTTCCTGTGAGAGTGGTGGAGCACTGGAACAGGTTGCCCAGGGAGGTGGTGGATGCCCCATCCCTGGAGACGTTCAAGGCCAGGTTGGATGAGGCCCTGAGCAACGTGATCTAGTTGGGGGTGTCCTTGCTTCTTGCAGGGGGGTTGGACTAGATGCCCTCTGGGAGTCCCTTCCAACTCTAATCATTCTATGATTCTATGATTCTGTAATACAATCAATCGTGAGAATGCACCTCGAGCTCTACCAGCCTGGCTACGAACTTAACCAGCCTCTCATTAGGGTCTATTTCCACTGAAGCACATAGCACACCACAAAGAAAACTCAACTAGCCCAGGTACCACAAGGTGCAGTACATTACTCATAGTACATATGAGTAGCATATCAACAGGCCTATACAAAATCCCACACTGAGATAGGTGTACTATATATAGCCAGCCTAAGCACCTCCATGCTACACTGCAGAAAATAAAGCACAACCACTTCAAAATATACATGTATCTATGTGTGTGGACATATACACAGTGAAACATCAGTGTAACATAATGCCTAAGGATTGTTCTGAAGTGAGCAGCTTTTTCTCTTTATAGCTGTGACTTGTTTTCAAACCACTGGAGAGGTAAAAGCTGTCAGGCATTTCCAACCTTCTGATCTAATCAAACCCAGCCCCACCACTTAACAAGTTAGCATGTTGACCTGAGGAATATTCATTCTCATGCAGCTGAACAGACACTGCCCATGGGTTCACACTCTGCCTCTTACTTGTACAGCAAAATATCTGCTGCTTGAAGCACTGGGTAGGTCAACAAACCAACAGTTCCTCCGTTGTTCTGGCTGGTACGCTTCATCTGTTTGCAAGAGAAAACCAGAAAGGAATCACACTTTGGGTTAAAATATCAAAGTCTGTGATTTTAAATTAGAATTCTAATTTAAGCAACTTATGGCATAACTTAAGGGAAAAGTGTGCCAGGTAAAATCCACTCCTTATGAATACAACACATTCCCTTTTATGTCCTGTATTTGTGATTTTCCCTGCACTGCTCTGATACTGTAGTGAGGAGAGATATGTTTTTTAACAAGAATTTTTAACAAAAACTATTAAAAAATACAAATCAGGCTGGGTTACTACACTTATTATTAATAAGCCCTACTTTTTAAGTAGCATTTTCAGCAGTAATTTTTTGAAACACTTAATAATGGAGATATAGAAAGGTCTCAGTGTCTGTGTTTCACAGAGGAGATCAAGACACAGTGACCAAACACGGTCATCACGAGAGTCAGTGACAGCCAGGAGGAGAACCCAGAGCTACAGAGGCAGAGTTTGGCATTCTCTCTGTTATTTCACAATGCACCCACTGTCCTGAAGTCCTTTACCACTCTCAAGACATGGATCATTTAAACCAAGGCAGTCAGGCTACAGACATTCATTCTGTTCTAGCAGTGGCATACCTAGTCTTTGCTTTTAACAATAAATACACTAAACCACTTAAAATCTTAATTATTTCATCAAGACTATTCAAGTACCTTTATGTTTTCCTCACCCTCTCATAGAGATCCTAGCTTCTGTCTACATCTCTAAGTGCTTAAAGTTCAGGAGACCTAATTTGCAAAGCCTAGCACCTGTAACACCTATCTGTAGTTTTGGAAAGCTAATCCAGTCAAAGTTGGATTTAAGAGCTTAACTTTAGAACCTCAGGTTTGAAAAGGTTGGCTTTAATCTATACCATGCATTAATGCTGGTTGCTGTATTTAAGTTTTACTGTTTTTATTTAATTAAGAAGAAAAACAGGAGAAAAGAAAACATCTGGAGGTATTTAAGACTGCTCTGAACTCTGCAAGCCAAACTGCTCTTAAGATTTTTTCCCCTTTTTTGATACTTCTCTCTCCTGCTTCTTGTTTTTCTTTTTTCTGCTTACTAAATGCCAAAATAAAATACAGAAATTAAACTCAGTTGATGCAGTCATACTGATGCAGTACCAAGATTAAGGAGATAAACATTTGAAATTTGTAAAGACAAACATTTAAGGTGCATTAACTACCACTCAGAGTATTTTTCAATACTTATCATTTCTATGCTCTGCTTCCAGTGGAGCCTCTTCTTTTGCCTCTCTTCCACAGAATCTAAAGAACAGCCACTCTTCCTTGTGTAAAGAGAAAAGCTGTTTATGGAACTCCTTCATTAGCTGAACTTAAGGTTTCCACTACAGTTATCTTGCAAAGGTTTGTGTGGGTTTTTTTTTGCATTATTAAATAATCATTGAAGTAACTCCAAGTATTCCAGCAAAATCAATTTAATAGTACTAAAAAACCCTCATATTTTGTACAGTTTTTGCAAGTCTGTGCCAAAAATATTATCCTGTAGCTTCCAGAAGAAAAACATTCACTGACAGCAACAGACCTGGAAAGAAACATTTTCATCCTTCCACCATAGGACTACAGAATTACTGAAACCTAAATGAAGGATAAGAAGATACAATTGGTGCTTCACAAATAACAAGTATTTAAAGGACAGCAGCTGTGCTGAATTCCCATACACTTCTTTTCAACTGATGAAACTGTTACCTTCCACTGGGGCAAGCGTAGCAGACGTGGCACATGAGTTAAGCATCCAAGAATCCAAGCAAGTTCTGCATGCTCAGGCACCTGAAAGCACAAAGTCACAATATATCTTAATATTCTGCATTTATACACATATTTTCTTCAAATCAATGTAGGTAAGTAGTGCCAGAGATAAAAAACACAGTAATTTTTGCCTACTTTTTTTCAGCAAGGTGGATTGACAAGTTACCTGAAAGCTTTGGATGCTGCATGGATTGGATACACTCTGCTCAAGCAGCAGAGCAAGGTTCTTGATCCTGTCCACTCACATCCTAAACCACCAGCAGTAACAGAAAAGAATGTACCTATGAACTAGGCAACCACTGGCCACAAGATTAATACTGTAATAGTTGCAAAACCTCTTTACCTTTCTTAGCTCCAGTGCCAAAACACCACCTGAGCTTCATTTCTTCTGTATCAGAGCCCTGATTCCCTTCATTGTTCTGACCAGCTTCACTTGGGCCCTCCACCCATATCTCTGGCCATGGCTCCAGGAGTCCCACTTAGGCTCAGGTCAGGCTCCTCCAGGCCTTGCCCAAGCTGTGCTACACTGCAGTATAACTGCAAGTCCCTCTCAGAAGCCTGAGCTGATGGCCAGGGAAAAAAGAAGAGCTGGACTGCTCCACAAGGTTGGGACTAGCTGCAACTGCCACCATCCTGAGCAGGACAATGTCCTGTAGAATTTAATCAGGGCAGGGGTGGTGATGGTGACATTCTGGCAAAGTAATTAGTTACATCTGAGGTCAATCCAGGAAGCTCAGTGAGGAAAGAGCAGAGCAGGTGAGAGGGACCTGGGGGTCCTGGGGGACAGCAGGATGACCATGAGCCAGCAGTGTGCCCTTGTGGCCAAGAAGGCCAATGGCATCCTGGGGTGGATTAGAAGGGGGGTGGCCAGTAGGTCAAGAGAGGTCCTCCTCCCACTCTGCTCTGTCCTGGTGAGACC
>VXBZ01013136.1:16789-34589 GCA_013399135.1 Heliornis fulica | reverse complement strand
AGGGGAAATGGTTCCAAACTGGAACATAGAAAGTTCCATCTGAATAGAAGGAGGAACTTTTTCCCTGTGAGGGTGACAGATCCCTGGGACAGGCTGCCCAGAGAGGTTGTGGAGTCTCCTTCTCTGGAGACATTCCAGGTCAATCTGGACACGTTCCTGTGTGATCTACTCTAGATGATCCTGCTTGGGCAGGGGGGTGGACTGGATGGTCTTTGGAGGCCCCTTCCAACTCCTGCCATCCTGTGATCCTGTGAAACCTGGGCAGCAGGGTTGAGCACAGGTACTCAGTGATGTAGCTCAGATGCAGACTGTGGGTTTGAACTCAAATGGAGCTCCAAGAACACTGGAGGATGTATGGGTGGAAGGTCCAAGTAGGGCTTGTCAGAATCTTAATGACCCCGACGCGTTTGCAAAACAGGGACAACAGGTTGTGTGACAAACTACAGGACAGGCTGAGTTGTGGATTAATTTGTCCTTCAGTTCTGCAATCTTCTCAAAACTATAACTGAACTGCAGTGAAAAGAAAAACATCAAGCCTCCACTTAGCTTCTGCTACAAGGGTGGTTTGAAGAAACAAGAAAGATGACTCCATATTAGCTCATACCACAAACTCTTAATTTCACAATCTGGGGCACTACAGTTATAGTGGAATTTAAACTGTTTCAGAGACATTTGGACAGAATGATTGCCTGTCCCCTGCCCCCTCCTGTAGAAAGAGGGTTTTCTACAAGTAAAGACAAGAAATGTGCGGTGCAACGACATCTGTTGGATGAATCCATGTGTATGGATTGACATATACCCTTCACTTTTTGCATTTCAAATATTAATTTTAGGATGAGTAAAACAGGAAAGCATTGCTGATGTATATGCTCTTCTTTACCCATTTTCCAGTCATTTTGGTCTGTTGCTAGTGAGCTATATATAAGATAATCACCAAAAGAACAAGGCAGGCTCTGTTCTGCTCCTTTGCTTACGTGTTTGATTCACCCTTTTAAATACTGGCAGGTTTGGATATTTAAAACCATGCTAATTGTCTCAAAGATGTTCAAGCTTCATGCCTGCAACATGATACAACCACATAGATGGAAAGCAGCAAAAAAGTGTTTGTTGACAAGAATTACTACCATTGCTAAAGGCAGTTCCTTTGTTTTAAATGCAGTGATTTCCTAGCTAACTAGGTTATTTCAGTTGTCCATGTTTTATAAAGGTACCTTTCCTCAAGCCAACAGCTAAAAGATGGTAGAGATTAAGTATTTCAGGTTGATTTTCTTTCCCTTTTTTCTAACCACAGTTGTTTATATAGTTTTTTTTCTTTGAATTTCTCATGCATATTTGACCTGCAACCTTCTGTGCACAAGACAAAGTGCAGCAAATGTATCTACAAGACATACAGAGTAAACTGTATGTAAACTGTATGTAAGTGCTCTGTTGCACTTTTGTTGACAAGATCTCCCTTGACAAGCTATGCAGTTGTTGATCCAGCTCTGTCAGACCTTGCTGCCACAGCCAAGACTGCATGTGTGTTTCATTGCACCAGTGGCTTTGACACTACAGCAGTTACCAAAACACCATGTGATCTAAACAGCATCCTTGAGTTGGATCTGCAGTTCTGGATCCTAGAGAGTTGCACTCCTAATCTCCAAACTCAGAGTCCTTTCCTAAGCAAGCATAGAGTGCTGCATGCTAGAGAAAAAAAAATGATAAAAGAGGGAGAAAATATAAGGAGTAAAGATTTCAGTTGGGAAAAATGTCAGTTCTGGAGCCTCATGAGTTAATATTCATCACCCAAACTGCAGTAACTGGCTGAATCAAGAGGTTCTGGGCTTCAACCACAAACTGTTTGTCAGACCAAATCATGGTTTAAGCTACTGTATTTTCCTTGGCAAGAGGGGCAGGTAATTGCTGTATTTGCTCATTAAGTGCAGTACTCCATCACTTGAATCAGATAACTTTGGACACAAAGAAACTGGAAGAAGTGAAGATGTGTGTGACACCAGTAAAATAATGGCCCTGTCTGCCTTTTCTGGCACTGAGCAACACCTAATTGTGGATGACAATTAGGAGAAGTCATTGTCTTGGAAAAATTCAGTCAGCTTCCTGCCCTGAGTTCATTTAAAATTCCAAGCAAAAGTCTTCATGAAACAACCAAAACCTAAGAATATATGAAATAAAATCCTCCTGGACCACAACAGAGGTAGCTGTAGCCTAGCACTGTTTCCAGGAGTAGCAACAACAGCTGGCACTTAGGGTGAGTACATGGTCAGTGAGGAAGGAGGTGGAGGTGCTCTTGGTGGCAGAGAAGAGATTCCTCTGCAGCCTGTGGAGAAGACCATGGTGAGCAGTCCATGAAGGATAATGGGAGCAGAGATTCCACCTGCAGCCCATGGAGGGTCCCCATACTGTGTTGAGACACCTGAAGGTGGCTGTGGTGCCATGGGAAGCCCATGTTGAACCAAGCTGCTAGCAGGACCTGCAGCCCATGGAAAGAGGATCTCATAATGGAGCAGGCTGCTGACAGGACTTGTGACCTTGTGGAGGACTACACTGGTGCACTCCAGTCCTGAAGGTCTGCATCCCATGGAAGGGACCCACACTGGAGCAGACCATTAGTTACCTGCTTAAGAATCCTCTGCAGGCTCCTCATCAAATTATTTTTAGCCACATTATTATGTTTTTTTCAATCTTACTTGCTTTCTTGGTTTTCTCACGTGTGTAAGTTTTCCCTCTGTGGTGGTTTGACCCTGGCTGGAGGCCAGACTCCCACCAAAGTCACTCTGTCACTTCCCTTTTCACCTGGACAGGGGAGAAAATATATACTGAGATGCTTAGGAGTTGAGATAAGGACAGGGAGAAATCATTTGGCAATCGGTGTCATGGGCAAAACAGACTCAACATGGTCTAAAAAGAAAAATATTAACCATTTATTGGTTAATAACCAATTTATTACACTACAAATGCACACACAAAGAGAAACCAGAGGAGAATAATGAGAAGTAAAACCAAATCTTAAAACACCTCCCTCCACTCCTCCCTTCTTTGTGGATTCAACTTTATTCATTTCTCTCCCTTCATTCCAGGTGTCACAGGGGGAGATGGGGACGGGAGTTTTGGTCAGTTCCTCACAAGTTGTTCTCCTTCTTAATGGTGAGGAGACCATTCCTCACACTCTTCCCCTGCTCCAGCATGGGGTCCCACCTAGAGAAGACAGTCCTCTGGCAACTTATCCAGTGTTGAGTCCTTTCCCATGGGACTTCAGCTCCTCACCAACTGCCTCAGTGTGGGTCACTTCTATGGGGTGCAGTGTCTCAGACCCAGACTGCTCCAGCCTGGTCCCCCTCAAAGTCACAAGTCCCCCCAGCAAACCTGCTCTGGTGTGGGCCTCTCTCACCACAGGCTACAGGTCCTACCAGGAGCTTTCTCCAGTGCTTGTCCCAGTGTCTTTGATATGTCTCCATGGGCTGCAGGTGGGAACTGTACTCCCCCTCATCTTCCATGTGGTGCAGGGGGAGAACCTGCTCCACCATGGTCTTCTCCACAGGCTGCAGGGTAAAATCTCTCTCCAGTGCTTGGAGAGCATCCTCCCTGCTTTCTTCCCTGACCTTGGTGTCTGCAGAGTTTCTTACATCTTCTCACTCCCTCCTCTGGTGGCAAAAAGCAGCACTTGTGTTTTATCTTAAATGTGATTCCCAGAGGTGCTGTGACCACCACTGATGGTCCAGCCTTGAGCCCAGCTGGTATTTACTCTGTCAGGCCAAGGGAAAGCATCCAGCTGCTTCTTGCAGAAGCCACCCCTGCAGCACCCCCCTCCACACCAGAACCTTGTCCCACAAAACCACAACACCCTTCTGAAAATCTACTCTTTTCCTATGATTGCCTCCTAACTTATGGAACCATGGAAAGAGATTTGCTGGACCAATGTTTTCTTCATTAGTGGTGTCATACCTTCAACTCATTATTTTCCTGAAATACCTTTGTTTTTTATGCATCATCTCCAGGATGGTTATAGATTTCTTGTTTTCTATTTATTTCTGACAACTGGACTTAATTTTCACATAGCTCATTTCTTGAAAACAGAACATTCACACACTTGATTTTGCCTGCTCTGTGCTACACAGCACTCTAATGGGACTGGTGGGGACTGAGAGATCTCCCCTCAGAATCCTGAACAAGATCCTGTGCACCACCAAAAAGCAAATGTAGAATGGCATCATTTCTAACAGACTGTAAAACTAGGAAGCATAATTTACTGTATCCAAAAATTCTATCTATATGTCTCATCCTGGTGAAGGCTGTACATGAATAGTTGAAATGTAATTGCTCCCTCTACTAAATTTGGAGCTTCTTCCATTACACTTAACATCTGGTCACTATAATCCCTTTTACTGGTAGCCCACTAGTACAATCCCAGTACAACATTTTATGTTAGATTCTGGTATCTTCATACACTAGGATATTTATTTCCCTGCAGTATTATGGAGATAATATTTATATTAATATAATATAATTATAGAGATAATATATTAATATTAATTATATAGTATATAATGATTATATTATATTATATTACAATGTATTAGTATATTAATATATATTATGCAGTATATATCCCACCAGTAAATTCAGACAATGAAATGAAACTGAGAAAAGACATCTCATCTTTGTAGCACTATCAAATGATTGTCAGTTGCTTCCTACTGTGTTAGGTAGCATTTATTACACTATGGTAAGGAAGACCTCTGTCAATAAAGCATTACTTTTCACACAATTCTAACCCTAACCCTAAAAGAGGTTAAAAGAAAAACAGTGTGGGAATGTCTGAGAAGTCTTTTGCATTTTTTTTTTTTTAAATTTTTAGAAGTAGTTTGCCCAAAATCCATGACTCTAGGAAATAAAGTATACTGAATTCCAAACAAGTAAGGCTATATACTTGAACCAGGAAAGAACTAAATTTGGCTTTTAGTTCAAAATCTGACACCACAAGTATCCCTGGAGCTACAGTGTACTTCAGGCACACAGCACCTTCCTGAAAGAGGAGGAGTAACTGTAAGCTTAGTTCTCCAGTGAAGATACCAGCTTCTCAGCAGTGCCCTCTTCTCAAAATATCCCAGTACAGAAATAATAAAAAAAAATTAGAAAAAGAATTACATAAAGATGTAATATGTAATGTAATAAGATGTAATAATGGCCAAAACTTACAACCAGTGACAGTTCCTGAACTGTATGTCAAACTAAACTCCAAGAATGTCACAATCATTTTAACACTGAAAACCAACTAATACATTAAATCCTTCATGTCAATTCCAGCCACTTTTGTATCCTGAAAGACTATAATTGCCTGGTTTCAAATTAAACATTATTTTCTCAAGATATATTTCTTGCAGCTTGGCTGAAAATATCTGGAGGACTAACAGTCTTTTAAGTCCTCTATTTTTTCTTTAAAAGCAAACCATTTAGCTGTTTTCACACACAGAAAAACAGCTTAACTCATCCATTAAACCCTTCTTTCTAGACAGCCTAAATAAACCCTTTGCTTTCCTTAGTAAATGCTCTGTGCTCTTGACCCCTTTAACACAGTTTCTTCCCTAATCTGTACCAAGTCTGTAAAAACCATCAACATTTCTCAAAGGGTTGAGATGGTCATCCCTCTGCTATTACCAGGACACATTTCCTCCTTCAATTTCCATTGCATTAAGTATCCCCCACAGCCTGGCTGACTAATCACTAATCAGAGTTATTTTCAGAACTACTTACATTCCTTCCTTGTGGCCAGACAAGCCCAAGTCTGCATTGTCAGCTTCATTTTATTTATTTAATTTTTTTTTAAAAGCACACTTATTTAACAGAGGTGACCACTTCCAAATGGTAATAAGGAGTTATTTAGAAGGAAAAACATCTCTTGTTTCTTCACCTGGCTAAATGTCCCCTGCCTCTCCCTCTTCACAGACAAATAGCTTTTTAATTGTTCACTTGTGCAGCATCAAATAACATCTGACATTATTAACCTCTGATCACAATGTACACACTTGGATCATCTCTGGGGTGTTACATGCTGAAGTACAACCTCAGGGCTTCTCCCTGCAGATCTATTTCTTGGTCCTTGATCCCAGCTATCCCCTACCAAGTCACTGCTGCTATTCCCTGGCCACAGCCACAGCTGATGACATACAGATGGAAAACCAATAGCTACTTTTAGTCCAAGTAATTCTAGATGACTTTCCATGCTGAGACATCCAGCAGAGGACAGCAAGCAGTGAGATTCAGGAGTGGTATCTGAGGGAAAAGCATGGGCAGATGAGCATGGCACATCAGCAACACCAGAACTCAGCTCTCTGAGGCTTTTTGTGAGAAGTTACACATCCACAGCTGAAGTGGAAGACATCCAGTGTTTCCTGTCCAAGATGAATTTCCTCAAGTTGCAACCTATAGAAGGGAAGGGGAAGGGAAAAGAAATTCCTACTGAACCATGACTTTTCTTCCCAATGAGTTCTAGTTATTTCTAGCCCAGTCCTATGGGGGACAAAAGCAAGAGGGATGAGAGAAGTGGTATAATTTTCTAAATTAAAGCCACATACTTCCTCTTATGATAGGAAGTTTTCAATGGACCATGCTAAATGAATGTACTTTAATGAATTTATAAGCCATGATGCAATGGAAGCTTTTAAGCCCCTCTGAAAATTGGACAAGAAGTCGAGTGAATCCATTCAAACTCTGCCCACAAAACAAAGCAGCTGGATATTTCTGGAAAATAATAGCAATGAAACAGTTAGTGAACTCATTTAAATTGTTGCATTTTGGCTTTTGGAATTAAGGCTAAGACAAATTGGCAAATACCCACAGTTATTGCTTCGATTTGCTTGCACTCTTCAAGAACACTGCAGCTGATTATACTCAGAAAATCACCCCATGCAGAAGGCTGAAAACTGCAATTTTCTGCCCCAAAACTGAATGTTACATTGTCCAGAAACTCACAGGACTCCTCAGCACAACAACCACTGCCTGCTGAATCAACTCTGATGGAATTTTAGTTGCTCTTGGGACATTTAGCATGTGCCTACTATGATAGGTAGGTGGACAGGAAGAACAGACTGAGACCACATAAAAGCAACAGCAGTTTCTAAAATTGTTTTGACTGTGAAACAGATGAGAGACAAGATGGTTATGGGTAAGAACTGAAATGTGTTGTACCCACCAGGAATCAGAGAAAATGGGTTACACCATATAAGCTTACCATGTGTGCTTACTGTCTTCCTTGCTTCCCCCCACTGCAGCCCTTTTGTTTTCAATAATACATTCTAGATTTTATGGAAGATGACTGTTACAGCTTTTATTAGTTATGGTACAATTTAAGGAGTATATCTGCTCTTTCTTTTAGAATTCTCAGGATATGCTGTTTAGGATGTAATTCTATGATGCCTGGTAGGCAAAGGCAGCCACTTAAAGCATACCTAGACATTATTTTCCATAAGAGCAAAGAGGGTTTCATGTATGTTGTAGATATGCTCAAAATAAAAATGTGCCATTTTGAAACATGCATTTAATTTTATTTCTGGAGAAACTGTCACTCTTCTGTGACTTACCTACCTAAGAAAATATAATTAAACAAGCTGTAATGAAATTGTTCCTCACACTGGGAGGACATTCTTGCATCCAACATATTACAAAATTCTGTTTTCCTTGATATTCTATAGACACTCTATTTAAATGTGCTTGTTTATAACCTTTCACAGTGTGGTTCCAAACACTACTGTAAACAGGCATCATTCTTTTTGCTTCTTTCAAGTTATCATCACTTGTTCTCTGCAGCCACTACCTGCCTAAGCTGGAGTTCAAGTTAGTATATGGCAGTACACGTGTATGCATGAGTGTGGGTGGTATCTGGTACACTGCTAGGCATGAAGACCAAATACAAAGCCAGCCATTAACTTTCTGTTTGCATATGTTTTAAAAAAATGGAATTCATAAATAGTAGATTCCAAAGTGTACAAAAGTTATTTTTATCAAACTAGCAATTCTTGCAGCCCAGCAGCCAACCTGGGCTGCATCCAGAGGAGCGTGGCCAGCAGGGCGAGGGAGGGGATTCTCCCCCTCTACTCTGCCCTCGGGAGACCTCACCTCGAGTACTGGGGCCAGTGCTGGAACCCCCAACACAAGAAGGACATGGACCAGTTGGAGAGGGTCCAGAGGAGGCCACAAAGATGCTAAAGGGGCTGGAGCACCTTTCCTACGAGGACAGGCTGAGAGAGTTGGGGCTGTTGAGCCTGGAGAAGAGGAGGCTCCAGGGAGACCTTCTAGCGCTCTGCCAGGACCTCAAGGGGGCCTACGAGAAAGATGGGGAGTAGTTAGAGAGGAAAAGTCTGCTGGGGACCTGATGTGCTACCTCTGCTGTAAGAGCTGCAACCCAGGTTGGGACAGTATTCTTTTGTGTACTTTTCTGGGTTTTTTTGTTTGGTTGGTTTTTTTTTTGTCAGAGATGGATATTTGGTGTGTCTCACTATTGCTTTTTCTTATGTTCTTCAGAATCTAAAAGCTAAAATACTGAATGTTCCAGGTCTTGCTGAAGCCAACACAGACTTCCCTTGAAGTCAACAGATTATCAGTGAGGATCTTACCTTGCAGCCAGCCACAGAAAGCATATTGTATCTTTGTATCACAATAGAATATAATGCAGAAGTTGAGTCTTTTGAGTCCCCAGAGAGAAAGGATTAGACTCAGGAAATGATGGGAAGACAGGACTGTAAGTGATGCTTCTACAGAACCAATACAGTCAGCAACAAGTGAAAACTTTACATAGCTAGACTTGAAAAATATTCAGTTTTATGAAGTAACAGTTTCCATCAAATAAGATTCTGGTTTATGTTATGGTGGTTAGACTTTTATTGTAATTCTTCTGGGTGTCCTTATCTGTCCAGATCTAATGGTTGTTGTTCTTAATCTGAACCATAAGTACTTGCTTTATGTGGGCAGTCTCTGTTGTCTTCAACCATATTCTTACTGATACTTAATCACACATATCAATACAGCTTTCAGACATTGCTGATTCTAGCAGATTTTTGCAAGCAGAAGGACTGTTATAGCTGTGGATCCAGATTGTTTCAGTAATGGGTCAGGTTGGTGTGGCTTGACTTCCCTTAAGCAAATCTGTTCAAGCTGTGTGCAGTGGCCAGGTATACCCAGAGATGGACTATGGGCTGTTATGATTGCATTGGCAGGACCAGACATTTATCTGAAATAAATTAAAAGGAATATCTGTGTGTAGCTTTTAATGCAAAGAAAGAAGACAGGAACCTCACTAATGTGATTATTGTTTCAGTGTGATAATGAAATAGTATGTTATGGAATGTCATCATGCTGAGATAATAGTTCCTTAAAACAAAGGTGTAAGATGGATTGGAGCTATTGCTAATCATGAAAGTTTATTGCTTGATTTTTGGATTTGTAGTTATGCAGTTTGCAAAAAAAAAAAAGGAGCTGGCCTGTCCTTTTCAGCCAGTGTAGCAGTTTCCAAAGGTTGTCTTAGAAGCCACAGTTTTGTTGACAAACATTTAGCTGAGGTGTAAAGCAAATTGACCAAAACCCAAGGTATACTGCAGTGGGTTTTACTTCCAGAGGTCATCAGGAAAGCTGTGAAAATCCAGGTGCAAACAGAGAACTGGTTATGAGCACAGTAGCTTTCTCTGTTCAGTGCCAAATCAAACTGAAAAATGAGAGTTTTATCTTGAAAATGACCAAATCTATAGATCACAGAAGTGCTACTGCAGGTACTTGTGATAACAGTTTTGTGTTGTGGTTTGCTGTTTGTTTTGAGTTAGATTTTTTTTTTTTAACAAACATCATGCAACAAAATTATTATGAAATAACAAATTTTGGTTTTAATCACCCAAACCAGCTACAACTAGTGAATGGAAGCAGCCTGGTTTTGTAGCAGCATATAGCAGAATCAGATTCTTAAACTGAAAAAGTATGTTAGTAATGGCAAGCTCCTGTTAAGGGAATTGCTCATGCAGCACTACTGTAAATGCCTCTATGTCCTCTTACTTTATCCAGGCTAACTTGTGCAAGAATGGTCTGGAATTGCTGAAGAGGGTGGGATTTTTCTGTTTGTTAGGCTTACTCTTTCTGTTCTTTCTGTTGCTGCTTGTGTTGCTTCTCTGGAGCATGTTTGCCACATGTGAAAAAAAAATCTATTACTTTTTTCTTGAAAGGCATATGCATTTGGTAAGGGTTTCCTTGTTAGTAGGCTTTTATTTACAGCAGGGTTTGTGCAGATCAAGTATCTAGTCTGAAATATCTGCCTCCAGAGTTTTCTCACATTTTATCATCCCTTCCAATACAAGCAAGACACAAAAGGCTTAGCCATGTAAATCACAGATTTCTGGGAAGAAGTGTGGTCAGAACAGATACCTCTCAGGTTTACACTAGATTGAAAAGGTGCTGCTATGATAAGGGTACAGGTGAAATTGTCTTGAAGACTGAGAACTGGTTTCAGTGATGTCCTTGCCTTGCAAGTAAAATCAAAGTGAGAGGAATTTTGAATAGACTGATTTTTAATTATTTCCTTGGCAGGTATATGACTTCTATTTTTATGTATCAGATATACAACTAAATTACCTATAAATGGAAATTAGAATCACAAAATCATAGAATGATTAGGGTTAGAAGCGACTCCCAGAGGTCATCTAGTCCAACCCCCCTGCAAGAAGCAGGGACACCCCAAACTAGATCACGTTGCTCAGGGCCTCATCCAACCTGGCCTTGAACGTCTCCAGGGATCCAGGGGCATCCAGCACCTCTCTGGGCAACCTGTTCCAGTTCTCCACCACTCTCACAGGAAAGAACTTTTTCCTAATCTCCAATCTAAATCTTCCTCCCTCTATTTTAAAACCATCACCCCTTGTCCTGTCACAACAGGCCCTACTGAACAGCCTCTCCCCATCTTTCTTGTAGGCCCTCCTGATGTGCCTTCACAATTGAACAGACTATGCTTATGCATTCATGAGTTCATCTTTTGTGACTAAGTGAAACCTACAGAGCTAAATTAATGCTCTCCTAACAGGTCTTGTGCATATGTACTTGTAACCTGCACAAACTCCTAGATCTAGTTGAGAAATATAAAATATACTATTCCCTAACTGGACTTCTCAGTCATGGTTTCAGCTGCTTCAAAAGAGCAGCAAGGGATAAGTTTGAAATCCAACATTGCCAACGTTTTCTGTGACTACCAACACAAAGATGATACAAGAGTTCACTATGCTCAACCATTTACATTTCTGGAAAGATGCTTAATGGGAAACAAATTTAATATAATAAGAACACTAACCAGTGACTGTCTGAACAGGAAACACTTCTTTGGGTCAATGCCACAGGCAAGGATGGCAGCAGTGGTGTCCAGTATGTTCTGGCGCAGGACAGCTGGCTCCTTGGGCATGGTGAGTGAGTGCATGTCCATAATGCTATAGAGCACTGAGCTGCACTCCTCCTGAAGATTCACCCAGTTCTGGATGGCTCCTAGGTAGTTCCCAAGATGAGGCATCCCAGTTGGCTGAATACCAGAGAAAATTCGGTCCACGACCATATTCTGTTACAAAGAATTAGCAAAATTAACATGTGTTTTCTGACGGATTCTTTCACATTTAATGTCATTAATAAAGCCTCACTTATGCCCTGCTCTTCTCCTGTGAGTGTATTAATGTGCTAATTACCTCTTGATTGACTAAAGATAATTACAGTAAGTCAAAATACTCTTCAGATGGAGCATTAATACTAAACAAGTAGCATAATTTTAAGCTGTCAGACTGCACATGCAAATTTAGCTGTTACAATATCAGTGAAAATTAAATCTCAGAAACCAAGTGGTAAACTCTTCCATGTTTTCTAGTACCAAAGCTATATGTTTCTCTTTAATACATTATCTACTCTGATACAGAAACTCAGGAGCACAGACAACATAGAGATATTCAAACATTTTTGTTGTAAACATATGCAATACTCAAGTAGATTGCCATCTTAACTCCCATGAACTTTTCAATCATATTTTTCTAGCTGTAAAGAACATTTTGAGCAGTTCCTGAAAGAAAACTAGTCTTTGACCTGAAGGTCAAAAGAATAATGAAATAGATTATAAAAGTTCTGAAACTACCCATCTTGGCAGCAATAACTTCCAAAATAGCTCTACAAAGAAATGCTGCCACAGCTCAAGATCGTACCTGGAGTACTGTGGATGTGTCTGTACCAGTAAAATGTCAACATTTGAGGAAAGTTCAATGAGAAGCAGCAAAAATATGATTAAAAAGCTTAAAGCATGTATAGCTTGGCTTAGTGACAGTTACCATCCCAGAGTTTGTTTTCCTGCATCACAGTCCTCCATCTGACCATTTTCTCAGAGCCCCAAGCTGTCAGCATATGATCAATTACCTCCCCCGACCTTTCCAAAGAATTCCACCATACTCAGAAAGTAACTCAGCAATGTTTTATGTGAAAATGCTTGTTACATGCCAAGCTGCAAGAGCATACAAGGCTGCTTGCCTTATAAATGAAGGTCCCATCAACCTCAGCAGGGAGTCGAAGTCACAAAGCTGCCCTAAGACTGTTGTGCAGCAGGATCATAAACTTCATTATTTTTTTCCTGTTAAATTTTGTAAGCAATATTTTTTTAACAAAGCAGAGTGGATTTATTTATTGATGTAGTCTGTTTTAATTTCTGTGAATCTCTTAGAAGTGCATGGGGTGTGGAATCATGGAAAAGAATAATTTTGTTTGGAAAAGACCTTTAACATCATCAAGTCCAGCCCTTAACCTAATGCCACCAAGTTTATCACTAAACCTGGTCCCTACACCACATCTACACTTCTTTTAAATACCTCCAGGGATGGTGAATCAACCACTTCCATTACTCCTTGTCCTATCACAACAGGCCCTACTGAACAGCCTCTCCCCATCTTTCTTGTAGGCCCCCTTGAGGTCCTGGCAGACCGCTAGAAGGTCTCCCCGGAGCCTCCTCTTCTCCAGGCTCAACAGCCCCAACTCTCTCAGCCTGTCCTCGGAGGAAAGGTGCTCCAGCTCCTTTATCATCTTGGTGGCCTCCTCTGGACCCTCTCCAACTGGTCCATGTCCTTCTTATGTTGGGGGTTCCAGAACTGGACACAGTACTCCAGGTGAGGTCTTCCGAGGGCAATACATAAATGAAGTCTTGTAGAAACTTGGGATTCACTAGACTTGAGGGATGTCCTTCTATTATTAAGTTCACAGGGCAGCTGCCAGACAATGCAACAGGTACTTTACAGGCACAACTTGTCATTTGCTTCCCACGTTCCTATTCTTCAACAAAAGTGTAAGAGCTCAAGAAGAAAACAAGGCTACAAACAAGATGATCACTGAGATGGTGGTCTGCTCCTATAAGGATCCCTGGACAGATGGTTGGTTGTCAGAGCAACTGCAGTCTAGAGAGAGACACCATCACCTGGAACATCTCCTGATGTTAATGCTTCTTTTCTCTGGAAGCCTGAAGCTAATGCTGCTTCTGTACAGAGACAGTTCTACCCCATGGTAGACCCCTTGTCTACTATAGCAGAAGGCAGGAACCTATGATCAGTCTGAACAGATAAGCTCATGTGCTTACTGACCCCAAAAGAGCTGGCACCCTGAGCAGTTGTGTCTACAAACCTTGTCAGTCCCCAAGTCCCACAGACCCCATTCCCCTGTAGCTACAGCCCTTGCTTTCCATAACATGTCCATTATCTACCTTCTTGGCTTTCCAGATCACTGCCCAGTTTGTAGATTAGGTCCCAATGAGCATTGTGGATGTATTGGCATAATCAAGTCCCCTAATTTGAGTATAATGTATTATACTCAGACAGATGGTACAAATGCAATGATGACATTTAAATAGGCAGTTTGAGAATGTTTTTCACCAAAAAATACATCAGTTTCTCAGCATAAACTGTACATTCAAATTCTGTACTAATTCCAAATATTAGAAGGTTAACAATGAGCTAATTAAAGACAGGTCTATTGTAATAGTACAGAAGCTTGCACCTGGTGACATACTACGAGTTGGAAAGAAAACAACTGAGTAAAATGGACACAGTTCCATCCAAAGAGGGAACAAAGTTCTGTCTCTCCAGAATATACTTGTGAAAGCCAGCATGGCATTTTTAACGGTGCTTGTAGGTTCAAATGGTAAACAACTACTTGTAAAAGGTTTGTTCAGTATACAGGCAATCAATATCAAGTTAAACATCTGAAACAAACAGTAGCAGTGTTATGCTGAGTCTTGGCTCAGCAATTACTTAACCCAAGCATGGAATTTGCACAAACAAGTAAATCCAACAATTACAACTGAGCTAGGCTGGACCTGGGTGAAGAACCGGCCAGTATGTTACAAAGAACAAACCCACAGCAGCTCCTAGTTGAGGGCCCAGTTGAATCACAGGATGTCAGGAGTTGGAAGGGACCTGAAAAGATCATCTAGTCCAACCCTCCCTGCCTGAGCAGGATCATGTTGAGTAGGAGTCTTCCATCTTTAACTCCTTTGATTACATTTAACATAAAGCACGAGATGTTACAACAAACAGGGTGGTATGAAATATTCCATTGTGTTAGACTGTATTACAAAAAGAAAAAAGCCCCTTAAATGAGTCTTGGGTTTCTAGCTCTAAAAATACGCAGAGAACATTGCTCATTTGGAGGGAGCCTCTGTTCCCTGTTTGTTCACGCCGTGAGAAACAGCGGGCAGCAGAGCAGCGTGGCAGGGGAGTTCTGCCTGGCACCGTGAGATCATGGGGCTGGAATGCACTTCAATGGAGCTCTTAGGTCAGGGGATGGGAGCTGTGTGCTCCAAAGTACTGGAGTTGGAAAAGGATGAAAACAAAAGGAGTGAAGACTTCCCAGTGGAGCAGAGTGAAAGCCACAAGCCATGCAGCTCCTGCCCACAGGCACTCACTCATTCAGACATCTGTAGTAAGCACGGTGGGAGCCTGCTGTTTGTATGTTTAACTCTGTGTGGTGTGTGCACCTACACCAGTAGTGCTGCACGTTTCCACTCCTGTGAGGAGTGCAGTATCTGACAGATGTTTTAACATTTATTATTTGTTTTCTCTTAATAAGCATGGTAATTTCAAACACCACAGTGCAAACACCGCAGTGACACCAAATTGGGTAGGAGTGTGGATGTGCTGGAGGGGCATCCACCACCTCCCTGGGCAACCTGTTCCAGTGCTCCACCACTCTCACAGCAAAGAACTTTTTCCTAATATCCAATCTAAATCTCCCTCCCTCTATTTTGAAACCATCACCCCTTGTCCTGTCACAACAGGCCCTACTGAACAGCCTCTCCCCATCTTTCTTGTAGGCCCCCTTGAGGTACTGGCAGAGCGCTAGAAGGTCTCCCCAGAGCCTCCCCCGTCACTGGAGTTAAGGAAATCCTATCTGCATGTCTCCTAAAGACCATCACAAACAGCTTTATTTTTAAAGGAAAGCAGGTGTTGACAGCATGCTTGGCTAGTCAAAAGTATTTGATGTATTTTTATAATACACAACCTTAGGTCAGGCAGTCTCAGGCTAACTTGAAGACCACTAAATTGTAGTTCTTTGAAGGCCACCAAATCTTAAAAAGAGACCTGCAAGCTGTATAAAATTAATACTCACAACAAGCTACCAAAGCAAAATTTTTTCCCTTCCAGTTTGTTGTCTGCCCTTAGTGGGCCAAACTATTTTCATATACTGAGCAAGGCCAGCCATTCTGCATCAGAAAACACATTTCACTACTTATAAGACATCTGATGAATGAGGACAACCCATTTTAGGGGTTAAAATGTTGAGCTCAGACAGTGGACACAGGGTCCTCTTGTTGTTTAAAGAGCACAGGGAGAAGCTTGCAGGCTCCTCTGCAGGAGGAGCACTAAACCCTGACAGCAGCAGTGCAGTTCTTTGGAGGCTGGTAGCTGTAGGCATTGCACTTCCAATTTTGTTTAAAAGCTCTCTGCAACCTCCAGAGCATGATGCCATATGCTCCTTAAACATCTGCAGCTGTACACAAAAGTTTCATAATAAAGTTTTTCTATTTAATTCCATGACTTTCAGCTGATTCAAATTTACTTTGTTAATACCCTCTAATTTAGACATCTGTACAATTTGAGTCCATATTACTCTGAGATATATATATAATTGATATATGAACACACAACAGCTACAAGACATCTTTAAAAAAAGCTAAGGGTCTACCCAGCTAAAACATTTATGAGCTTAAAATCGAAATATTAATTTAGAAAAATCTGTGAAACATGTCTTTCCTCAAAATGAAACATTAGAGAGACTGGAAAGCAAGAGTTCAAGATTCCTTTAAAAAAAAAGCATGGAAGTGTACAGTTAATCATAATCTAGAATTGTTTCCCAAGCTAAAAGTCAAGGAAAAAATAAAAGACAATCCCATTGCTGAAAGCAATTTCATTGCATCACTGACCATAAAGTTACAGGATTCCTCCCATGAGCTCAGCACCACATCTGCAATGTTTGAAATGCTAAGCTGCCCTTTCTTTATCAGTATAACAAGCCACCTCTGCCCCCTTAAAAATTATAAGAAGTTAACCTTTTTAATTATTTTTAAAAAAAAATATTATTAATACTTCACCAGGAAGATTTGTTGTTGCTTTTAAATTGATCAGGTTAAGTGGCAGGTAACTATTGATCAGGGTAAGTGGCAGGTAACTCAAGCATTAAACTCTCATCATAGTTAAACACAAACCATGGATACAAAATACAGCTATTTGTATACAAAAAGCTATTTGGAGAGGTAACTAGTGATTTCAGAAGCCTCAGGTTGGTTTCCTCCTCCCAATGAACACAATTAAAGCCTCTGAAAATGCTGAGAATCCACACTGAAAAGATCCATGCAGATCCAAATGTCCCATGTCATTAGCCAATTCTTTGTATCTTGAATATACCTTTCATATTCAGCTTTGTGAATTGTGAGGGTTGAATACAACTAAAAGTTACAACTAATACAACTAAAAGTTACAAACTAAGTTACAACTAAAAGGAAACCTTAATACCTTATAAACACCTTAATCTCTTTAAAACCAGAAAAAGCTAGTACCAGTCAAGGAGGTAGGAGAGAGCTGCCAACAGACAGATTGTTGTTAGGTCTATAGGAAAACATTTATACAATTCTATAAAAGTATCCATAAAAGTTGGGCTGGACAGTCTGATTTAGACCTATCACTTAACAAAAGAGGCCTCGAGATGATGACATTAAACCTGTTCTAGATACACAAGGCAGTGCATCTCCAGTACATCTCACCTTCTTCATCTACCCAGTGAAGAGCAAGGCAGATGCTTAAAATTTCAACACACACCTCGCCCCCACTAGCCAGATATTGAGGTATAAAAACCAACTCCCAAAGAATCTTTTGCTAATTAGACTCTCCGAGGTAAGGGCAAGGCTTCAGACTAATTAATTTGTTTAGACTTGGTTCCTACAGCTATGCAAGCAAGCTAACTGATGTGAGATAGGCTTATGTCTGAAAGTATTTTCATCCTTGCATTAAAGACTTGACCACAAGCTCACCTTTGGGATGCAATACAAGCCAGAGGTTTGAGACCTAAAAACCATCACTGTACAGAAAGTTATGACAGCATTGCAATAGCATCATAGAACCATAGAATTGTTAAGGTTGGAAGAGACCCTTAAGATCATCCGGTCCAACCATTAACCTACCGCCACCAAGTCTACCCTTAGACCATGTCCTCAAGCACCGCATCTCCCCGTCTGTTAAACCCCTCCAGGGATGGGGACTCAACCCCCTCC
>VXBZ01013136.1:278-14512 GCA_013399135.1 Heliornis fulica | reverse complement strand
TGAGGTCTCCCGAGGGCAGAGTAGAGGGGGAGAATCCCCTCCCTCGACCTGCTGGCCACGCTCCTCTGGATGCAGCCCAGGAAAGAGAGGGGACCTTTAAACAGCCAGCAGTCTACAAACCAGAAGAGCTGGTTCAAGTACCCTCCAGAGGTCCTGGGACAAGAAGTGCTGGTAACCTTTGAGAGAGTTGGCAGCATTTCTGCAGAGCCAGTGAAGGAACCAAGGGCTGGGTCTGCATGCAGCACACACCAAGCTTCCAATAATCCATGGTGCCTTACTCAGCAAGGGCACAGCCTGATGGTCTTTTTGGGGGTTTTTCATGGTTTTCTTTTTTTTTTTTGTGTCCATCAAGTGGATGGACAGCATGCTATGGCATCTGTTCAAAGCTAAGATGTATCCTAAAGAGATGCAGTTACAAAGCAAGTCCAACACATGCACTACTTCTGTACCTCCTGGATTTCTAAGGCATACACAGAACTACAATTAGGAGTTTCAAATGCTCCAAGAGGCAGCAGCCTACCAGCCTTAACCATTCTCAACCCATTTGCATCCCTATTTTTTTTAAGCTAAGGCTTAAAGCTTCTTCAATGAAACTCCAGACATTAAAGACATTAGAGCAGGCCTTGTCAGCTCATTTCACGCAAACTCAGCGAAAGGGCAAAGCACTTCATGACACTATGTTCTTACAGCTACCACACAAGCAAGGTGCTAAGAGATAAACCAAGTTAGTGCCTTGCTGACAGGCTCACTGACAGGAGGCTGCAGCGGGAGCCAAGGGTGCTGAACCATCAGGAGGAACACTAGCCAGCCAGGCAAGGCATGAAGGTCAGGCCACTTCAGTACACGCTGCTTCCAAACCCATTAGGTGACACACACACAATGCTCAAAGCTGAAAATTTGATAGTTGCAGCATTTTAAATGTTTCCTGGAAAAGGTGACACAAGGGGAAAGGAGAGGGAGCAGAAACACAGGCTTATTAACATTGTGGAAAATAGATGTAAAGACAGTTCCAGCAGTAGTTTAGTGTTCACTGAACAATGTGGCTGAGCCAGCAGCAACCAAAGAAATAAAATTTGAGGGCACAGATGCTTTCTCACAATCGTTCTTTGAAGCACCTGCCAAGTCTGCCTTCCTCCAGACCCAATAGCAGTGGGCCAGAGTGAGCAGAGAACCTCATGCACCACAACAGGACCTCACCTAAGTGGAGTTACTGTGCATCAGTCAGCTTACTTTCAGTTGTTGGAAAAATCCAGGAACTAATAAAGAATTCAGAAGAAATTACAGCTATAAACAGCAGTATTTGTGAAGAACTAGTGATGTCAGATCACCCTAATAACCTTCTACAGCACAAAAGTTGCTAGAATAGAATCACAGAAAGGTTTGGGTTGGAAGGGACCTTAAAGTTTCACATCCCTTGCCATGTGCAGGGACACCATTGGACCAGGTTGCACAAAGCCCCATTCATTCTGGCCCTGAACACCTCCAAGGACACGTGGACTCTCAACCATTGGACCCCAGAGCTGGACACAGTACTCCAGGTGGGATCTCACCAGAGCAGTGCAGAGGGGAAGAATCACCTCCCTTGACTTTCTGCTCATGCTTCTTCTGATGCTCCTCAGGTTATGGTTGACTTTCTGGGCAGGTACACCTTGCTGGCTCTTGTTGAGCTTTTGATCCATGAACACCCCCATGTCCTTCTCCTCACTGCTGCTTTCATTCCATCCTCTGTCCAGCCCAGCCTGTAGTGGTGCTTGGGAATGTCCTGACCCATGTGCAGGATCTTGTACTTGGCCTTCTTGAACCTCATGAGGTTTGCATGGGCCCACCTCTCTGGGTGGCATCACTTCCCTCTAGCTTGTCAACTGCACCACGGAGCTTGGTGTTGTCAGCAGTCTTGCTGGGGGTGCACAGATCCCACTGTTGTTGCCAATAAAGATGTTAAATGATACTGACAAAGTGAAGAAATAGTCTGGATGAGCAGCATGCTATTTACCCAGCACAAGTACATACAGAAAGGACCACACAAACACAGAATGAGCACAGCTGTCCAGGCAACAACTGCAGATCTTGAACCTCATGATGGAGCACTTTAGAAGGAATGAATCAATATTCTGTGTTGCTCCAAAATCATCACTTTAAAAAAAGTTAGCAAAGGTGGCACAGGAATATATCAATAGCATTAATATCCAGAAGAGACAAAACAATTCACTCATCCTACCAAGGATGGAGATGGCCTCAGTCTGGAGCACTGGGACATATTTTAGGTTTCTGTGCTTCCAAAGAGTGGCATAATGAGGCTCCAGAAGTACAATCAAGTCCAATAACAGACCTAAGAAATAGGGCTACAGAGCAAAACCTGAAAGAATTAAGGCATAGTCCTGTGGTAGGAAGACTATGGAAGGACAAGGTCCTAAATATGCCTTAAATATACAGTCATATGTATGACTTTTGGACTACATGGTTAGTAGAGTAAAAGCCAATGAACTTTAATTGCAGTAAGAAAGATTCAGACCAGATGTAAAGAAAACTTCCCAGCAGTAAGGAAAACATTTCAGAATAGTGCTTAGAGAGGTTGTTTATTAGAAAAAAAAAAAAGTGTGTTATATATGTATGTATATATGTGTGAGATGTGTTGATAAAGATGCAGGGGCAGATAATTTTAATTATGGGCCTGGAAAAGCAACAGATCACCTCTAGCTGGGTGGCTTCTGATGATCTGAGCCTATGATCTTACAGAGGCATGAATAAGGTTGAAGTGTTATGACCCAAGAGGAGAGAAGAAAAATTAAGTTCTGTTTAATAAGCTAGATCTCATAGCATTTCAAGATGCAAGTCTTTCTACTGGAATTTAAAAAGATTTAATTGAGGCCTTTTCACAGGAAGCAACTGACATGCTTTGAAAAACCATCCCATGTTGTCAAGAGATGTGAAATACAGGTTAGTATCTAATACTTGTAAACTGGTGTATACATTCAGAAGGGTACAGTGCTTCCACAGAAGAAAACTGATAGCAGCAAGTGAGGAATTGTCACTCATTTATTATGTGACACAGACATCACTGCTGAAATGTAAAGAAAAGTGTATCATATTTCTAAACTATAAATATCAGTTGTTATATGAAATGTTAATCTCTTTTTAAGTTAATGGTAGAAAATACTTTAAGTACCAAAACCATCACAATCTTGAAGCAAAACAAAAAGCTAAAGAATGTCAGCATAACAAAAGACTTCCCTCCCAGAGAAATGAAAGAATTTTGGGTTTGATCACAGCAGTATCCAAATCTCCTAAAACCATCTGATTACTCTTGCTCCCTCTCTGACCTCTAGCTGAAATAAAGTTTATTATATTTTTTACTGTATTTTGTTCAAGTGAAGAGTCTGCTTGCTACCAAGACTGCCCTATGGAATATAAACAAAGAATATCAGCTTACATATTGAGGGAAGCATTTTAAAAAATATTTTTTTGTTTGGAATGACTACATTTCTTCATAATATTGTCTATGAAACTCAAAGAGTAACTAATTTCCTCCCCATTATTTTATTTGGCAATTTCCTGCAGCAAGGAAAAGTTAGCTTCATCTCACATGGGGCCAAAATTAACACAGCTGTTTGAAAACTTTCACCTTGTGGTCACTGCCTGAAATTCATCTCAGGTGAAAAGGAAAGTTTTAAAACCACCTGATGGCTGTTGAGAGGCCTCAGAACTTGGAAGTCTCAGTAAATTCCCTAATGGTGCACACATGCACAAAGAAAATGCTACAGCTGGTCCTCCTTGTCTATGCTGAACAGAGAATTCTATCAATTAAAGTATTTTACACATAATAATCATACTTGTTTCAGGGATTTCTACAGAATTTTAAAAACTTTTCCTGAAGACACAGTCACAGGCTACATCTAAACAGCTCTTACCAGTGCAGGTTGATCCTGAAATCACTAGACTGGGCTGTTTGCACACAAAGAAGAAAGAATGGATGAGGGGGACCAAGAGGCTTATTTGTGCTGAGGTCTTGCCCTCCAAATGGATGTAGCCAAGGCATGTTCCTGTGTCCAGGAGCACAGAAGGTCATCTGCACAGTCCAAGTATAAGCACTGACCCAAAACACTGCATGGTGAATAAAAGCTATATTCTCTTCCTAAGGAATTTAATCCAAGGTTGAGTTCAAGATAGGATGAAGGTAGTGTTCCACTGAACAAGCAGACTGAATTTGTAGTATTTTTTCTGTCTACAGAGCAAATTATTTGCCCACCCAAGAGGAAATACCTGTAGGACTGTCAATCTAACATGCATTAATACCTTCAGTCACCAGCACAAGAAAACTCTGCTTAAAAAACGTCTTCCCCATGGTTACTAACACCCAAGGAACATAAAAGCAGAACAGGTAAGGATTGTATCAGAACAATTAAGCATTATCATATTTGAGACCTAAAGCACAAAGAAGTTTATAGAAGTTTACACAGAGATGTGTAAACCACCACTTTCCTTTGAGCACTGGCAAGTATTCTACTACAAACTTAGAGTCAATATTGCATGACCAACTTAAAAAACATCCCTCTGAAGGGAGTGACAGCAGCTTTGACTGTTCTGATCTGGCTTGATGCTTGTTGAACTTGCAAAGTGCTGACACTGCCTCAACTCTGCAAAGATTTTCAATATGGCTATCCAGAAAAAATAAAATAAAAAAAACAACCCAGGGGGAAGTATATGAAGAGCAAAATGTGTACCCATTCCTGATGGCATCAATTCCATAAGCTAATTTGTTGCCAGCAGAGATGCACAATGAGATTCAGTCAGGAAGCACAGGGCTGGACCCCTCATTCCCTTTACATAAGCCACAAAGAAGCTCTGACATGCCTGGAACTGTTTTGTTCCTGCACACAAACGGAAAGCACCCTATGGGTGCCTATTAAGCAAAGTCTTTCCACATCTTGGTATGTGATTTCAAGAAAAATATTTGCAAATGGATAACCCAATTCAAGCAGAAGTCAAAGACCACCTTTGAAAGAAACTCTGATGTGGCTATAAAAAGGCTGCATTTAGGAAGGATAGCATACTATGGTTCTGTCATCAAAAGTTGGTATCTCCCCATAGTTCTTTGCTGTTGCTAATGTAAAAAGCAACACTGGTAAAGTGAATACCCATGAGACCCAGGACTAAGGCAGAATTGCTGGAAAAAAACTGTTCCTGCTCTTGGATAAGCTCAAAAGAGGCCATTTAGCAGTCTCACTGTCAAAGGAGAGGGATATTAGAGTATTTACAAGTAGGAAAGCAAGTGGCAGAAATAGTTGCTATGTGACTACAGACTGGGTGGAGAGTGGCTCCAGAGCAGCCCTGAGGAGAAGGACTGGGGAGTGCTGGTGGATGAGAGACTCAACATGGCCGACAATGTGCTCTTGCGGCCCAGCAGCCAACCGCACCCTGGGCTGCATCCAGAGGAGCGTGGCCAGCAGGGCGAGGGAGGGGATTCTCCCCCTCTACTCTGCCCTCGGGAGACCTCACCTGGAGTACTGGGGCCAGTGCTGGAACCCCCAACATGAGAAGGACATGGAGCAGTTGGAGAGGGTCCAGAGGAGGCCACAAAGATGCTAAAGGGGCTGGAGCACCTTTCCTACGAGGACAGGCTGAGAGAGTTGGGGCTGTTGAGCCTGGAGAAGAGGAGGCTCCGGGGAGACCTTCTAGCGCTCTGCCAGGACCTCAAGGGGGCCTACAAGAAAGATGGGGAGAGGCGGTTCAGTAGGGCCTGTTGTGACAGGACAAGGGGTGATGGGTTTAAAATAGAGGGAGGGAGATTTAGATTGGATATTAGGAAAAAGTTCTTTGCTGTGAGAGTGGTGGAGCACTGGAACAGGTTGCCCAGGGAGGTGGTGGATGCCCCATCCCTGGAGACGTTCAAGGCCAGGTTGGATGAGGCCCTGAGCAACCTGACCTAGTTGGGGGTGTCCCTGCTTCTTGCAGGGGGGTTGGACTAGATGACCTCTGGGAGTCCGTTCCAACTCCAGCCATTCTGTGATTCTATGAATCTTAGGTGAGATCACCAGGAAAAGCCTGGAATCCTAACACGGTGTGTTGCTCTATCTTTTCCAAGGCACAGCTAACATGGCAGTTTCCAAAGTTAGTACTATGCAAATGGCAAAAGGAAAAAAGATGGTGGTTAGCCTAGGAATGCTGGCCAACAACCTTCCAAATTAGATTATCAGTTTAATAGTTCAGCACACAGACTGTTCAGAATCTATGAAGACCAAGGTATAGTATCTGATTGTCACTGAGCATGTGATCAGAAACACTGATGGGATTCAAACCCACATATATATATATACATTCCCTCTGCCAGAGTATGTATACAATTTTTTCTCATTTTAGCTTTTTAGTACTTCTGGGAATTAGAAGTTCTACAGGAGATTAGAGCCTCAAAAATGGAAATTTAGAACTATCCAACCCAGGGATCTTTCTGCATAGGAACAAAAATACTGACACTCAAGTAAATGAACTAGAGGGGCTTGTTCTAGAACTAAACCAGAACACTTGAAATATCATCAAGAAGCATTTAATTCACCTTCTAATATGTACCATAAGACCCTTATCTATAAACATGATAATTTAAACAAAAAAACCCATCCTAATCTGTACACCTATGCCATTTAAATACAAATGAAGCACACAGCAGGGTTTTATGTGCCTGGTTATGAAGATAACATCAACATCCTGGTAGTAGCTCATAGCATGACTTAGATGCAACACCAAGAAAACTGAGGAAATCCCTATTAGTGCTTTCTCCTCACAAGCTAATTCAGATATTATGCAGACATCACTAAAAGAATCAGGTAAAGTTCACCTTCCCATGACTTCTGTGAGCTCCAAGAAGTGGAAGCAAGCTCTAAAATAATTCAAAGAACTCTAAAAGTAAAAGCAGGCATTTCATTCCTGGTAGCAATCTCCACATTTCAGCTCAAGAATGAGGAAAATGAAAAAGTAAGCATATATACTTCATTGTATACTTACTGGTGTGTGCATACTTATGTACAAATATATAGGTATTTCCTTTCCCTCACAGTGAGAACTTCAGTGCCCTTTTAAGGCTGAGATCTCTGGGGCCAAAAAATCTATTTCATCCTGACCAGTGGATACACTGATTTGTCTGATATAACAGAAAATTATAAAACCTGCTACGTGATTTGTCTGAGTTGGGGACTCCAAGAATGGTATTGTTACAGCCAAGAGCTCAAATAACAAAAGGAAAGCAATTTCAATCCTCTACTTATAAACTCAACTGAGCTCAAAAAATATATGATCTAAGGTGACTTAGCTGGCTTAATGTTTAGGGGTTTTCTTCAACTTCTGATCCTACTGTAATTTGAGTCAACTCCCAAAATGTTTGTTCATTTAACCCTAGAGTCTCAGCATAAACCACAACTTGTGTCATGGAAAAAGTAATTGTTGAACGTCTAAAATAACACTTGCTGTATTAGTCAATGGAAATTCTATCTCTCAATGAAACAGCATTAAAATGAGAACCCCAGTTTGCAGTCTAGAGATGGAGGTGATCTACTACCAGCTGGAGATTGTTTGTCCAACATATGCACATGAAAAATATACACAAAACTTCAACATCCAGGACTCTGCTAGAATAGCATCTTTCATTAAACTCACTGTGCAACACAAGTTAATAAAAACAGAAGTCTCTCGAGAAAAAACAGGCTCAGCCAAGAGATTGAAATCAAGGGCCAGAGTGGGAAAGAATGGTGGGACTCTACCCAAGGCCTGCCAAGACGCCAGAATAAAGGATTATTTCCTGCTAAAATGATCAACATTTGCCAGACTTTATTGTTAGAAGTCCATTATGGAAATGAATAGGACCCATTGCTGCCTCAAAGTTCCTTCATTTCTGTCTGCAACGGGGGCTCTCTCCTGTGCAGCTTCCAACAGTGGTCAAACTCCACTAGAGACAAAGCATTAAGCAAGGCAGATTAAGTCAAGTCTTGCTACAACTGGAAGGTTTAATAAATCTGTGTGGAAATCCAAGTTCTCTCAGGCCCAGTGAAGATCCAAGAAATAAATATTCTCACTGCATACTAACTTACTTCAGTTCTGAAAAAATCACTGAATCACAGAATGCTTTGGGTTGGAAGGGATCTCAAAGACAATTCCAACCCTTCTGCCATGGGCAGGGATACCCTCCACTAGAGCAGGTTGCCCAAAGCCCCATCTAATCTGGCTTTAAACACTTCCAGGGACAGGGCTAATGATACTAATAATTTTATTCTGGCATTGAGAATGCTTCCAATGCTTCATCCAAAAGATAAGCCATGTTCTCCAGATGATTAGCCATCAGTTCTTTAGCAATGAAAATAAAAACTGATAAAAAACTGACTTTCCATTCCAGCCTGGATAGGAGACAGTATAGGTTTAATTCAAAGGCTGGAACAGGTTGATAAACCCAGGTGATTTCAAGAGGAGTTGGGTAAGTAAATAGCTTTTAGTATCTGTGCCTAACAACACTAGCAAGAAAAGAAAAAAGAAAAGAAAAGAAAAGAAAAAAAGAAAAGAAAAGAAAAGAAAAGAAAAGAAAAGAAAAGAAAAGAAAAGAAAAGAAAAGAGAAAAGAGTTAAAATTCAGGAAAATAGGAAAACAAGAAAATAATAAAAAAAAATCAATACCATTTCAATGCCAATGAATCCACATAGAGTCTACCTGTATTTAGAAAGCACTTTTCAAGTTACTTAGCTTTTTCCTAACAGTCCTGTACATTACAACATACTGAACCAAGAAACATCATGGGTCTTTGATGTCTAACAGGTATTTGTATTTCCAGCTTTTTCCCCTCAGTCAAAAGCACCTCCAATCTTTACACTTTCTAGAAGAAAAGAGATGCTACACTGGGGACTGTCATAATCATAAATCTGAGGCAGTCACTTAAAAACCAGCCTGCTCATCCATCAATTTCAAACACAAACACCTAGACAGACATTCTGAAGTTGACCTGCTGCAGTAACCCATGTGTATGGGTGCAGCTTGTTACATGCATTCTAGGAAGTGTGTCATTAATGGCTAACAAAGTAACTCTTACGTGACAGCAACAAACTCAAAATGGGAACATGGATACTTTAAAATAGTTTGCATTTAATTCATAACACATCTGAATGACACAAAAAATATGGTTAAAACTGTGGAGGGAGAGACAGATGAGTCTTTGAAATCTTTAAGGATTAGGGCCCGGTAACTTCAGTAACTCCCTTTATCTGGAACCCATATGGTAACCACAGATAAAAATTTTCAATATTAAATTTGCAAACTGGGAAAATATATTTTAATGGTCTCCTCCAAAACAACACTTCAATACTTATCTGCCTTTTTTGTAGACATCTTCATTAAAAAAATATGGAACATGACCAGTCATTAACATGACTAGCATAGTAACAATGGTAATCATTGACACAAACTGAACAGTATTTAATAAAAAATGCATCCAAATTAATCACAGCAAACCAATCTGAAGATCTTTCTTAAAATACAGAGAATACTGGCTGGAATAACTGAGGTTCACAGAGGCCTAGAGAAGTGTCAGAAGGCCAAAAAAAGGACAAATGCCATTCATTCCTGTCTCCAAAAATACAGGAAAAGAGGAGCAACCTGGGAAGTAGTCTGCTTAGCATCCATTCTCAGTAAACAAAACCATCTTTTCCAACTCTTTAGAAAATAACCAGAGGAAAACAACAGCAAATGTGGATTTGTTAAGAGCACAGCGTGCCAGATTAGGCTAACTTTGGTTTAAAAACCTATTAGTTGTCACCATAGAGGAAAGTGCAGTAAACAGGTTTGGATGTTAGCACCACCTCTGGTGATGTTAGCACCACCTCTGGTGATGTTAGCACCACCTTTGGGGACAAAGTGTAAAGAATGCAAGAGAAACTACCTACAGGGATCTATCCTGAGGCTTACTGTCACACTGGATAAGACTCCTTGGATTTGAAGGTCTCAAACTTCCAGAGGTCCTTTCATTCACTGGAGATGTTTTCTGTGTAGCACTCACCAAGAGGGACAGTCACTGCCCTGAGTGTCTTTACAGCAAATCCAACTCTGAGACTCAGAAAAAAAAATCACCAATTCTAGTGCCAAAGAGGACAAAAAAGTGTTTTGTATACAAAAATACCCCACCAACCCTTGTGATGTGAAGATACAGTTCTGTATAAAGCTAAAAAGAGAATCCACTTCCTGATGTATGAGGCTCCTGAGCAGGTTGACAAAGAACAAAGGTTGCAAGACATCAAATATACAGCTTAGTAACAAATTTGGCCATTCTAAAAGATTATAGGTAAGACTTCCTTGGCCATCACACATCAAAGAGGGAAGACCAGGAGGGTAGGAGAAAATGCAACAAAATGAGAGGTTCATGTTTTCTTTAAAAGATATTCTTATAACTTTTAAAAGCAACACTGGTCTTACAGCATTCTCACAGTATCTGTAACAGTATAACTACTTTGCCATGAGAAGAGAAAACTGGTGCCAAAGACTCCTTGACTTCTTCATGAAGGCAAACACCACCTAAAAGTAGGCCTCCAGCTGGGAGGCTGGAGAGCCATGTAGGGACATGTGACACTGTAATCAAAAGCAAGACCTTGTCATTTTTCTGCTTCACTGGGATAACAGTGAAGGTAGTAAACTACCTTCTGGTATGTCTCAGACGTGCTGTGTCCCAGCAGCTGCATAGGTCAGAGAGTCTAAAGGGGGTACACGCAATGCTGACTAGGCTTCTCCCTGGACAAGTTAGAAGTCCATTATGGGGTGCAGAGGAGAAAGGGAGATACCCTGTCCATAAGCTTGAGTTCACACTAGTACAGAAACGCTCCAAAGTTAGTCACTGGCAGTGGCAGTACTGCTGATAGGTAAGATTTTCTTCCCTAATCACCTAAGCACAGACAGACCCTGTCTTTGCCTCATTCCCTTAATTAGATTTCTTTCATCAGCAGCTGTTGCAGTTAGGAATGAAGGTCTGAGTTGGAGAAAAGAAAACCTACACAGGCTGGGATTTGACCACTGGCCACTTCTGACCTCAAATAATCTGGCTTTGCAACATTGAGACTACAGAGGTTACCAGCTGAAGACACTTATGTAACATCTAACACATGAAATTTCACTGACTTGACACAACGTGAGGCCTGGTTTAGTTATGTTTAAAATAAAACTGAATGCTTACATTGATAGCAACAACCTCTAGAGCTCTGCTGACAGGACTAAACCAAATTCCTATTCTATCAGGTCATACACCAACACGTGACTGACTCACCTCTGATTAAATTTTCCTACTGACAGGTTATGCCATAGTTGGATTTCTCAGAACTTTATCAGTAATTCCCTGGAGTAGCCATTAGTTGCCATTTTTAACAGTGCTTCATCAAAGAAACAGACCTGATTAAATTGCTTTCTATAACCCTGGCTTAGAGACCACTGAAGAATAATAAATCAAGGAATTAGAAAATAAACTCTTGTAAGTCAAGATAACTCAGAATGTAATGAATTTCTCCAATAAAATGTTACTTTCTGCTTAATCATATATATTTTGCCTACATGTTCTAGTTTTGTACTAGAACTATTCAAGACAAAATTATAGAGGCTGGAGCATGATAAATCCAGCATAACAATGAACTGTGCACCACAGTGAAACAAAGCTGAAACCACAGAAATTACATCTTCTAGTAACTGTGACTGCGTTATCAAATACTTAAACATCAAAACTATATGGGTGCCAGTAGATTTTACTGTTCAAGCTTGAAGGCAAACACACTTCCAGCTCAAAATGTGAACATTTCTTATGAGCACACAACAAACACATGATCTGTTCTAAGCTGCCTGCCATAATTTTTCAGAACTACTCTGAAGTCCAGTCTGGCAACAGAACAGCATAAATTAAGAAGTCCATTTTTTCAACTCTTTTGAAGAAGCACTGAAGTACGACTTCAGTTCCAGTACAATTCTTTCCAGACAGACATAAGAGAGCACATAAAGTGAAAGAGAAAAGTGACAAAAGCCTGCAGCATATTGGACTTGCAAATTTAAAATCAGAGAAATAAATTATTTCTGTTATTTGGGGGTGGACAGTATGAAGCTACATAACTGAGACTAGCTATGAAGTTATACAGCCAGCACTAACATTGGGTTTCTTGTTTTGTTTTGGGAGTTTTTTTTGTTCATTTTGGGGTTTTGTTTTAGTGTTGGGTTTTTTTTTGTTTGTTTGGTTTTTTTTAATTAAAACATTTAAAAGATAATAGGAAGCTAAATCTCAGACTGTTCACATCTAAAGGACATCAGGTAACTAACCAGGTGACAAAATACCTGATGAGTAATCTTGATCTGACAGTTGACTCAGAGCTGGAAGAGAAGTTCATGTCAAAGTAAATAAATATTAAGATATAACAGAGACAGCTCTGCTGAGGGCTGACTTCTGTATTATGCAGGATAAACCAAAATCTTTTGTTGGAGGAATGAAGGCAGGGGATGGTACCTGTTAGGATACTGAATCATAGAACAGATACCACAAAAGCCACAATGAGAAGCTGAAAAGATAAGCATATACAAAACCTTTGAATATTTTAAAAGGAACTTTGCAATTCTTGTTCTGAAAATAAACAGTGGTTTGAGACATCTCTGCAAGATCTGCAGATGTTGCTTGCTTTTATAAACATATTACAGGGACAATGTAACTTCAAATTTTAACTGTTAAAAACCTAGGAAAATTTAGACACACAGAAGTGAAATAAAAAATGCCCAACAAGCTTCCTAAGTATGTCATGTCAAGACTCTTCAGGTGGTCTATATGGTTAAAATCTAAAGTAGCCTTACACAGGCTACTTTTTTCTGAAAGAAAAAATTTAAGCTCTACCTCTGACTCATAGTAACATCTAGTAGGAAGCATTGAGTTACAAAGTAGTAGTATCAGCTAAGTTTCTCACTCTACTTTCTCAAAAGAAAGGCCAAAATCAAGGTCATTTGCATCCTACCAGCTGTCTTGACAAGTAACTGAAATATGCCTTAATTTCTTAAGTTTAGCTTTAAAAATCCTAGTTCTGAAATAACTCAAATGGTTGGCTGGCCCTGTGTGGAGCCAGAAGTTGGTCTTGATGATCCTTATGGGTCCCTTCCAACTCAGGATATTCTGTGATTCAGTGATTTCTGCAACTTGTGGTTTACCCAGACTTACCATTACAGGTAAGAAGATTTTGTGTATTAGTGTATATTTTAGCTTGAAATTCTCAGAATACAAACCCATGGTTGAAGGTGACAGAATTCAGTTGCAAGGTCACAGACAGCACAAATAACATCAAGAAACTGTAAGGCATCTTTGATTTTCTACTTATCATGTTTCTCCTCACAAGCAACATGAAACTCATCTACCATGACACCCATTCTGGATACAGCATTCCACTGTAGAAACATGACATACCATTCAGGATTTGGTGATAAACATGAGCAGAGTTTTCATGAAAAAGCCAGCTAAGTCCAGCTAAGGGAAAGAAACATTCACTGAAATGATGCAATATTACTATTACTGCCATCAGATTGTTTTAATAATTCTTCCATTCATTGTAAAAACAAGACTACAAACTACATTATATAAAAAAAACCAAAAAACCCTAAAAAACATTGGTAAGGCTTATTGGTAAGATTTATAAGCAGAAAACTTTATGAAGGAGATTGCCTCCAACCACATGCTCACTGAGTGTGTTCCTACCTGACCTGGCTGATTGCTTGGAATATCTTCCCAAAAATTATCAATACAGTAACTTGCTCTTTTATTTCAACTTAGTAACAAGAAGGGGGAAGGCGGAGTGGGGAGAACGAGCAAGTCTCTGGTCCTTGTGGTCAAAAATGAAAGTCCCCAGCGCGCCAAGCGTGTATTTAAGCACCACGCCATCCCACGGTCACTACAAAGGTGAAGGAGGGCTGACAGAAATTCCGTGACGATCGGACACCTATGCCGGGTGTCCCCCCACTCCTCGTATCAGAGCAGACAGGAGTTTGCAGCCTGCAGGTACGTTTCAAATCAGAAGATAACGCTCTACGGAAAATGTAAGGACCAGCGCTGAAATCTCGAGTAACGCTTAGCGGTACCACAGCGCCTGAGCGACCGTCAGGACACCCACTCACCCACCCAGGGGGAGCGGCGGCCGCGCCCCCACGGCCGTCTGAGGCCTCCCACTCTCCCGCGCCCCTAAACCCCGGGTGCCTGGCGGAGTATCAGCCCC
>VXBZ01013060.1:0-12601 GCA_013399135.1 Heliornis fulica | reverse complement strand
GTGCTGGCTGGAGCGACAGGAGTTCTCATGGATGGCAATATAGGTTCATTTGAACATGCCTGTGGTTTTTTCTCAGCCTCTGAACCCTCGGTGCTGGCACTGGCGCCATGCTGACAGCAGTGGGCTGAATCGTGCTCCCCCTCCTCCATCAACACTAGTTTAAAGCCCTCTTAACAAGCCTAGCAATCCTTTGGCCAAGCACTTTCTTCCCTTTCTCAGTTAGGTGCACTCCATCTACCCCTAGCAATCCAGGCTTCTCAAAGCACGCCCTGTGGTCTACATACCCAAAGCCCTGTCTGTAGCTCCATTCCCTAAGGCATGAGTTGACCTGCCGGATACGTTCAGCCCTTGCAGGTCCTTGCCCTCTGACTGGGAGCACAGACGAGAATACTACCTGCGCCCCAGAGTCCCTGACTGTTTTACCCAGGGCCCTGAAGTCCCTTTTGATGGTTTTCAAGCTGCTGTCAGTTGTGTTGCTTTTGAACTTTATTTTGTTGAACAGTTAGACAATTTGAGAAAAAATGTGGTGGTCATGAGAAGAGCAGAAGGGCAGGTTAGCAGAAAGGGAAACGATAGGTTTGCTTACCCCCATGGGACAAGCAGAATTGGAGAGAGAGGGTAATTATCAGCTTAAACTGAGAGAGGCAAGTGCCACTTTTCCCTTCAGTTAGATAATGAGGTAACTATGTATCTTCTAGTTACATGTTAGCTAAAACAATGGAGGACACTGCTAAAGGCATCAACCAGCACAAAGTGAGGAATAGGCTGGTGTATATTTTTTGCCTGGTAGTCAGTCTCTGATTTCCTTGCTGAGATCCAAAGCCCAGCTCCTCACAGAATCACAGAATGTTAGCAGTTGGAAGGGACCTTGAAATATCATCTAGTCCAACCTCCCTGCCTGAGCAGGAGCACCTAGATTAAATCGCAGAGGAACATGTCCAGATTGGTCTTGAATGTCTTCAGGGAAGGAGACTCCTCAACCTCTCTGGGTTGCCTGTTCCAATGCTCCATCACCCTCACAGTGAAAAGGTTTTTCCTTACATTCACACAGAACTTCCTATGCTCCCGTTTGGACCCATTTCCCCTTGACCTATCACTGGCCATCACTGAGAAGAGCCTGGATCCATCCTCCTGACACTCACCCTTAACATATTTATAAACGTTATTGAGATCACCCCTCAGTCTCCTCCAAGCTGAAGAGACCCAGCTCCCTCAGCCTGTCCTCATAAGGAAGATTTTCCACTCCCTTAATCACCTTGTTGGCCCTGCGCTGGACTCTCTGAAGGAGTTCTATTTCCTTCTTGAACTGGGAAGCGCAGAACTGGACACAATATTCCAGATGCCAAGCACTATCTGCAGCTGGCATGACAAACTGTATGGGATATCACAATATGAGGACATTATTAACAGAGGGGTTACGTAGTCCTGTTCATCAGACTGGCTTGCATTTCTCCTGGGCCAATTTATGGATCCCATTTGTGGAACTTTTCCCTTCCCTCTCAAACAGTCCTACTGCAGTACTGCAGGTGCAGCACATGCAATGATATGTATAGCAATGATAACTTTAATTAAGACATATTTATTCAAAACATTTTAGAACTTGGATAGATTTTATTTGTAAAGAGTCTATACTACATAAAAAGAACAACCTTCTATTTAACTGGAAGCACTCTGAGATATTTCAGCATTAAAATCCAGAACTGATTTTCATTCTCCTTTGAAGGGCAAGGTGTAAACATGTTGGATAGATTCATTATTTACAATGTTCCATCAAGCAGCAGATGTATTCTCTCCAGAAAATGTAGCCACCAGTAATTCACTCAGTCTTGGTTGTGTAAAAACATTAGGAAGAGAATGAGATGAGAATCACACTTCTCCACATCAAAATGGAAGAACAGTTTAGACATCATTTTGAACCTTTAAACCAAGGAGACTCTTTCTTCTTCCATCAGATCCAAGTTTAAATATTAAATACTAAGCTATTAGGAAGTGTAAATCTGATAAGGAAAAGTTACAGAAGGTTGTTACACAAAATACCTTCATTCAGGCCTGGATACAGAAAGGGGAATTCTCACTTGACCAGCATGTGCAAGCACTGGGTAGGGCAGTGCCTGCATTGTATGCTGCCAAGCAGCCTGTGTGAGGCTGCAAGGATGCAGCTGCAGCAATGGAGGTGAGGTGGTGATACAGGATGAACAGCTAACTCAGTTCCCTGCTTTGCAAATTACTCCATATCTGAGTTACTTAGGACCTATTCATAAAGACCACATAAAAGCTCAAATTTTAGATACCATTCTGACAGTTTCAGGGGTAATTCTTGACCAAGTTTCCCTACACAATGATAATCAAGAATTATGCACCTAAGAAGGCTGCCCAGAGGGGTCCCTGGAGGTGTTTCAGGTCAGGCTTGATGAATCTCTGAGCAACTTGATCTAGTGAGGATGTCCCTGCTTACTGCAGCGTGGTTAAACTAGATGACCTTTAAAGGTCCCTTCCAACTTAAGTCATTCTTCTCCTTTGAATTCATTTTTTTGGTGAATGTGATATTCCACACACAACTTGATCCACAGATGGTCCCTTCACCCAGTCACCACACGAATACAAGCACAATGAAGATGAAATGCTTGATTCAGAAATAAACATTTGACTGTAAACCTAAGCTGCTCCCATGTTCTAGGCATATTCTTATTTTGAAACACAGGGGAAGTGCTATTTTCAGCATGGACATTTTAGTCGTAAAATAGGATTTAAAAAAAAAAAAACTCATACATTTTTCTCATTTTTTTCACAGCTTTCTTTAACATAACTGTTTCCCATCTGTGGCTTTTTCCCTTGAAAAGATGAGTTTTGCCCAGCAGTCACATGCATTTTAAAAATAGCAGGATAACAAAAAAGAGACATCTTTTTTCCCCAAATACTTATTCTTATGCTATGTAACAACTTTCATTTTCCTTAGTTTGTTTACTTATTCAACTCTTTACACCACATGCTCATCTCTAAAATTCTGCCTCTTTCATTTTTATTTTCCAGTTTCGGATTTTCATCAACAAAACAGAAAAGATTTATGTCCTGATTTAATTTACTATTTCAGTAAATTTTTCCTGACAATTTTCATACTGTAGTTAGTGTGTGTACTGATGATAACAGCTGCATTGATTACTTTACTGACAAGTAGTATAAAAAGGAAGGAAACTAACTGCAATGCTTTCTCAAGGAATGGGAATATTTTCTCTATTATAAATATAAAGGGAAAGGTGGAATGAAATAAGCTGCAGCAATAAAGAGGAAAATTAATTCCAAGCTTTTACAGATGGCTGCAGCTGTATCACTTAGCATGCACATCAGCTACAGGACAATGTTTAAAAAGGAAGATTCAGCTCTACAGTAACAAAGCATGAAGTTTCAAATGGACCAAATTCAGCAGTGGAGTAAAGCACTGAAGTCAGAGGATTTACAAACCAAATAAATTTAGCACCTTATGCTTTGAGTCTTTTAATACTTTTCCTAAAACAAAATTGAAGGGAAGGTAGCTGCTTTCAACTGCACTGCTATTACAGACAGGTTATCCATGACATTAAAACGAATGCTAAAGCAAGATAAAGCGATTTCCTTTCATTTTGATGTATTGCTCTAGACATAAGAGTATCACATGGCTTCTCAATAAGAAATGTTCACAGTAGAATTAACAGACTTTGATAGCCATATTCATTACAATACTTCTTTATTCCCATTTCTAGGAAATGCAGATTATGGTAGTAGATTGAGCAGAAGTTTAAAAACAGAAGCCAAATATTTATTAAAGCATAAGTCACAGTTAGAGTGTTCACCTCTAACCAAAGTGCCAGTTCTGAAAAGTTGTGCTGTGTTCTGAAGAGTAAAGGCAGAACTGAGACCTCAGCATTACCATGCTGTTAGAAGAGAACAGGTAATGTAGAAAAGCATCTGTGAGCTGTATTGACAATTTCTCTGCAGTTTTATAATACTTAGAATATTTCTCACACAATAGATTTGCTACTTTATATAGTAAAATATTTCCTATTTTCTTTACAAATAAAGAAGTTTACACATATTCTAAGGGCATGATAAGTTAATACATTTTCCTTAAATCAGAATTTTTTTTATTATGATGTGTCAGACTGATATTTTTCATATTCAGGTTAATAGCAAAGCTTCTAAATGCAGAGAATATTTTAAAAATACTGACAAAATTACAAGGTAATTTTGAATGCTGTACTTTATAAGGGAAGCAGGAAGACACAGAAGAGTGTTACTAGCATTTTCCTAAATCTGTGGAGACACTTTTAGAAGCTTCTAGGTGACTTAGGCTTTGAAGTTCACTTCTCTGAGAAGAATTTTGTGACTCTAAAGGGGAACTTTACTACATTTCAAGAGCAGCACCTGTACTGCAAGGTTAGCGGAACTGAGAACCTCTGCACTGAGATCCAATGATTACCAAGCCCAGGGTACCACTGGATGATCTAGGCAAACCCCTGCCAGGTTTCCCTCAAAGAAAAACACACTGCCTGAGCGTTAGTGACCACTTGATGTGGGGAAGCCAAATCATAACAAAGTAAAGGGAGACAGAGCTGGCATTTCCCACATATTGCACTCACACTGGATCTAGCACTTCCGTGTTGGTCTCATTAAATGTTCATGGGCCCTGCAGCACTGAGAGGGCCAGCTCTTTCCAGTGTTTAACTTCTAGGTGAGCAATGTGATCAAATGAAACTTTTTGTTGTTTGGGACATTCCTAACATCCACCTTAGCGTTTTCCAAAGCTCTTGGAGTTCTAGCATCATGCATGTAAAGCTGTACACACAGATACAAACATATGAATAAATTATTTATAAATGCATGTACATAAATTATAAGGAATGAAAGGGCCATATGCACAAATATATGAAGACCATTATGAGTATTTTATGAATAATAAAAATGAGTATGTTATAAATTAATCTTTTAATTATTACTTGCTAAGTGTACAAAGAGTTCCTGCTTAACACAATTTGTTGCTTAGATCAGATAGCTGACCATTTCTGGATTATTCTGTAAGAATTTTAGTTAGATGCTCAGGAATACGGATATCAATTTCTCAGACCTGCCAATGCTCTCATCATAATAGTATTCCACTAGGATTCTGCTACCATTAGTACTTTATAAATAAAGAGGGATTTGGGAGAAGAACATTTAAACAGAAATGGGAGATGACAAAAGGGAAATATCATCCTGGCAGAAGAATGGGCCTGAAGTATGTAGCACCACACACAGCAGTTTCTGAAGCTAATCGACATTTGCCAGTTTTGTCACAGGACAAGATATTTCCCTGCCTGATGACATTTCTGGCAACCAGTAAAAAGAGAAATCAGATAAGAATGAATAAATGGGAGGATTGCTACTACTATTCATTGTTTCCTCCTCTTCACCAGAACTGTGCAGTTCAAAACACTGGGCTGTCAATGCAGGACGTGTTGATTTTAATAATTAAGCACTGTTGGGTTGCTGACACTATTAGTCAAGGGTCAGTAGACATTTTCATTACAATTGCCGTTTTCCAAGACTTCATAACTGTCATTTTGATTCACACTGGGCTGAGACTTAGAGTGTAGGTTATCAACTTCCTAGCATTTTTGCCTCACCATAACATTCTATTTTTAAGTTTTCAAACTACAGCAATTTAAGATTGTTTCAGCCTGCTGCCATTAGCACACTGTGAGCTGGGGGTCTGAGGAGAGCAGGGGTCATTTCCTCTCACTTTAACAAAGAGCACTGAAGCCTTGGGTCTGGGGACAGAGTACCAGCATAAATCAGTGGAGGACTGTGGGTGCTGTGGAGTTTTTCAAGTCTTGTAAGAGGTGTCTGAGTTGTGAGTAACTTTTCTTTGAATGTAGTACCACTCTCTAAGAGACAAATGTCAGGAGAAATACCCTCCACAGTTCATCTGGTAGACAGAGAACATAAAATTGGTGAGTCAATACATGGCATGAATAAATTGGAAGACTTTCATTGCTTAACCCTTATTCCCTTTTCTCCTGCCACATGGACAAAGCTTCTATTTACTGAGCTCTGTTTTACAGACAGCTAATGGATATGCTAATAGGCATCTATGTTTTAATGAAGTATACATTAAAAGTTTTTCAGATAGACCTCCCTTCATACTAATCCCAAAGTTAACACAATTTTCCCCCAGGAAGAGTGCTAAATATATTTGTCTTCAGTAGTGACAGAAAAAAAGATGCAATTCTTGCCACTATATATAGCTGACCTTAGAACATATATTAGTTGAGTTATGAAGACCCAGATAAGCTTGACTATTTGGATTTCTGCTACTTGCTTTGCTTTGTGATGTTTAGAAAACCTGCAGCAGCTTGCTTTTGGTAGTGACTGGTTTTCCCTTCCTCACCCAGTGTGGCACTGGGTGGACAGAACATTTCTGGAGCACTAGAAAAGCCTCCCCTATAGGCTCAAGTCCTGAAGCTAGTAAACAAGTTTCTCTGTTAGAAATAGATACCACGAGAGGCAGCACCGTGGTTGCCATGTGGGTAACCTTCTCTGCTCTGACTAAGGAGAGGTGGGAATTGGAGGGCCAGTTCAGTGAAACGAAGATTTGTTCTTCTGTAGTGCCTATTCTGGTTCATCCACTTCTTACCAATCAGAACTACCAAACAGCACTTCAGCAGAAACAATTTACACCTACTGCTTCAAAGAAACTTGCTGTTCTCTGTTATATGAATTATACAACATGAGAGAAAACATACAGAATAAAGAAGAAACATTCCTTGTTATTCTAAGTCCAGAGAACAGTATCTGAAATGGATTCCAGAATTAGTAATTTTTTTATAATATGCTTAAAATGGTGCTATACTACAACTAAGATGGCAAACATTGATTTGATGGCAATTGGGGATCTCGGTTTTTTAATTATATTTTGCTGAACCATGTTACTCACCAAGAGAAATGTACACTTACAGTCACTTGACAAATTCCAGTTACTTGGAAATGCATTCACACAAATTCCCAAAAAGAAGCTGCGGTCTTGTCTATAGCCTAGATTTTAGATCCAGTATTTTGCCTATCTATTAATTTGAAATGTCTATTATTTTGAAAATATTTTGCATGCCTAAAACTACTACCGTGAGAAAAGACTTATTAGACACTGGGAAAATAATTTTACTTCAAAAACATGGTTTGAAAATGTAAATATTGGAGCAATGATAGTGTTTGTGGAATTTTGACTAGTTTGAAAATATATTGTGAAACATGAGTCTGCATGGCATAAAATAAGACATTTTTAAATGTAGTGATTTACTGTAGCTCATTTTATTCAAGTTTAGTCCTTTTACAGATATTACCAAAAAGGGTAACATAAAAATTAAGTAAACTTAAATTTTAGCAGAAATATCTATTTTCTGTGAACTGGTAAATTGCTTACAAATTTCTCTGAGTTTCAGATTTTTTNATGTATACATAAATGAAAAACAGAGTCAAAAGAGTCAAAGCCACAAAAATAAACCTTTTATGCTGTAAATGCCTAGTGAACTCAATTATTAGAATTGAATTGTACTCATATTTCTTACTGGTCTCTTCATGGTATTAGAAGCAAAATAAAGAACAGTTTACATGCTTTTAATCTGATGAAACTTTATTTTGGTTTACCATGAAAAGGTTAGAAATAAATATACATATAAACACTCACTACAGCTTCCAAATACCTATTTAGCTTTTGGTTGTAAGCTTTACTTTATTGCGATCTTGTCTGTACAGGCTTTGAAACTGCTCTGAAAAATCTTGTTTAAAGAGAAAGTACATCCCTCTTCATAGTTATTACAACCACAAGGGAGTTGTGGTTGAGAATACAGTCCATATCTATATAATCCATTCTAGAAGTATAAGTGTGGCAGTTAAGTTGCTCAGAGCCTGGGTCAGCATTCCAGTTTTTGAGTCAGAGCAGTTACCTGCATTTGGCAAGTTTTACAGAAATCTGCCCATTGAATAAGTTCCCATCAACTGTTAGAAAAATAAAATTCTTACAAGACAAAAAATAATTATATCCAGTTTTTGCCATGCAATTACTCTGATGAGATAAAAGACAGATTTATCAAGAGTTTGGTAAAGAGACAGCAAAATTGTAAATATCAGTTTAGGTGTGGATGCAAATGTTTGAAATGCATTTTAACACGTGGTGCTTTGAGTCATGGATTTCCTAAAAAGAAGCCCTTGCTTGTAAAAGCTCTTCTGAATTCCTTCAAAGCTCCAGGCAGACTGAGCAGAAGTCAGGGTAAGCCAGGACACCAGCGTAACACACAGTGGTCTGTCTGGATTATTTTTTGTCACTACATCTTCACATATTTTCTTGTTCAAGTACAGCTTTTGATATTAAAAAAAAAACCACCCACAAAACAAATATAAACACCAAAACAGTACCCATCTTGAATATGAAAACAAATCGGAGTCTTAAAATAGCTAATTAAAAATTCAAAACATAACATTCAGCCAAGTATATAACCCAAAATTTCTTCTTTCTCATCTGCAAACATGTTTTTACATTTTTCAAGGGTAGTCATTTCAGACAAAGTTTGGAGCATTTTCCTTCATTTCTTCACTGCCTTGAGCACACCAACAAATTCCAATTACCCTGGTCAGCCTGACCTATCATTATCTTCGGCAATGTGATACCCTCCTGCCGAGGTCGGTAGCTGCCTGTGCCAGAGGTCAGCCCCAACATGTCACAGCTCTGTCATCCGTAGGTCAGGCTACATTGAACAGGCTGAGAAGGATTTACCTGGCCTGCCTCTGCACAGTGAAGGCTGCACACAAGCTCAGGACCTGCATCTTGCTGTTGTGGTACCTGGTCTTGCATCAATATTACCCTGAACTTGACCTTGTCTTTAAGTTCTTTTGACCTTTATCTTCAACTGTCACCAGTGGCTGGTGATCTCTGTCCTGCTGGCTGTCCCTGGTTTCCGTCATTGAACCTTCATTGTTCAGGTGTGGTGGGACAGCACTCATTGTGAGGTGAGGTCCTGGTGAGGACCTTGCCTGGCCACCAAGCTTTCACCCACAACTCCCAGCTCCCCTTCCCCAGTGGGAGCAGCTCATGATTGCAACGTCCTAGCAATAATGAGCAGAACATATCAACAATTTTGAGAAGTGTAGATATGAAAAAATGCAATGAGAACTTGTCATGATGGACACTTTTGACTTGTAGCAGCCAATACTTGCTGATTGAAAAAGACACTGCAGGGTAGGAGGAAATCCCAAATCTTAAATCCCAAATCCCATCCCGTTCTTCTGTTACTTTGCAGCTACCATATTTGTCTGTTTATATCTGCTACCTGGGAGGATTTGTGAGACAACTTTGATGTTTCGAAAAATCAAAGCTGTGAAACCTGTGACGGAGACCTACCAAAAGAGAAGTGCAAGTAGTTTAGTCAACATGCATATTAACAATGCTCACAAAAGAACACATATTCAGCAGATACTCCTCTTTTTTTCTCTCATGTTTTAGGCATTCTAAGGCAAGCATGAATATCTGGACAACTGATTAATTACCCTCATTAAGAAATATTTAGATGGTTTGCACATTCTGGAGTGTGACATTTTGTCGCAATATTTAAATGTAAACTTTATATTGTAACTTTCTGTGAGGACTTAGATATGTGTTCCGGTTTGACCATGGAGGTATCATCTATTTAATCTTGTTCCATTCAATAAGCTTTTCTTCAGACACTGGCACTAATTAATTATATGTAATTAGAAATTATAATGAGAGTACAGAGGTGGGAAAAGCAGTAACATGAGATTTAGTGATTGGGGTTTTTTTTCCCCTTAAATTTGAGATAGTAAACAATGATAGCAGCAGGTTCATTAAGAGAATCGGTACTTTTTATGGACAGTTAAATACTAATTGTAAAGACTGTTGGATCCAAGCTGAATTGTATCCTTTTTTTTTTAATTAGAAGAACAACTAAGGGCATCAGTTTTAGAGAAGCTACATCTTTCAGTTAGGGACATCATTTTTAGAGGAACCAAAGTTTTATGGAATCAGACATCACAGACCCAGGATGCTTGCAATCAACTTCTTCATTGTGGCATTACTTACATGAGGCAAACCATAAGATTAACTCTTTTTTTCTTCTTTGTTGGTCTCTTTAAGTTTCTATCTTCCTTTTTCCCACTGCATAATTTGAATATAAAGCTTCACTCTAATTTTGTGTCTGTTTGACAAAGAAAAAAATGAGATTCCTTACTTTTCTTAGCAAAGTTATATATTCATCTAGAAAAAAAGAGAAGTGGCTGTTGTGAGTGAACTACTGCCTGTCATTCTCTTCACCATTATTCTGAATTTCAACTTTAAGAAAATTCACTTTGTTTTTGCTAGCTTTCCTCATTATCTCTAATTTTCTATCTTAGCATCATAACCTTATCATACATTCCGATATTACTGTCTTTGTTTTGTCCCAGATTGGAATATAAGTCAAAATGCATTTAGAATTGATTTTTTCTATAAATACCTGCTTTGAATTGTTAAAAACTTATCTTCTGGTAAGGTTTTAACAAAAAATTTCCAAGGGAATAAATGTCCATCAAAAGTTTGATCATTCTTTTCTAAAACCCAAAATATAATTTTTTTTACTTGCTTACTCTAATACAAACACAACATAGAAAAGGCAATTAAATAAAATAAATAGGCTAACTGAAAAAGAAGTAAAAGCAAATCAATGCATGCACAGTTCTTTGCCTAAGGAGGAAATGACAGAGAGAATGGATCAGACATGACTGAAATTAGTCAATGCTTAATGCACTTCTGGAATCTGGTCTCCCATGATAGCAGTGGGGGCACTGTAGGAACCATTAAAGCAAAGAAGTCTTTCACTTTGTTCTGTTGCACCAAATTGAAACACTGTGTTTTATTTTAATTTGTTATTGAGATTTCCCTGTGGCTATGTCTGTATAACAAAGTAATGTGATGTGAAAAGAAAAGATCAATAGATCAAAGCAGTTGGTGCTCAGGACCTCAGATCTACACCACATGTAGCTAGAGAGTTTACTATGGGCTGAATTTTATCAGGTCACACCCCCCNNNNCCCCTAAACATTCCCACCACACTTGTTTTTTGAAGCTGAATAAAGAACCCAACAGTGCAGCAGACCCTCAGGGAGGTGCTGGAGCACATCTGTGCACAGAGCTCTGCCCTCTGGTAAGATGTTACCTTCTAGGTACTGAAAGCTTTCTCTGACCCAAACCAATGCATAGTAAGTGGAGAAAACAGGGAGACAAACTTCACAACTTCAACATTGTTCTCTGCCAAAATGCTGGTTTAAACATAGCCTATGTTAGACGTAAGTGTCTACAGGTTGAGAGCTGTAGCTCATGTGCTCATAATCTCATTTGTAAGAATGCACCACAAGCCTAAGACTTATGTACTACAGCAGTTTGAGTAGGGTAGGTCCATAGTGGAACATGAGTGACACATCTTAATACAGAAAGCACTACTAGACAACACAGTAGCCCTCCAGCAGCTACTTGTTCACAAATAAACTACTAAGCTCAGAAAGCCATGTTTCAGATGGCATCTACCATAAATAATTTTGCTTGACTTTAGTAGGCAAGAGGTCTAAAATTATGGGTTTTAGATTAGCTATTTCTATTTTTGAAAGAGACCACAGAGCTCAGTAACACTAAGATAAACAGTATGGTAGAAGAGCAACAGATGTTTATCACAGGTCAGATAACCAAATTTCAGGTGGCTAAAATGTTCTATGATTAATATGATTTGTTAGAAAACAGTATTAAAATATGCACAAAATTAAAATTCAGACATTTCATCAGCTATTAGGAGTAGGTTTAGTTAATAACTTTAACCAGAAAGTTCTCTGTACTTGCAAGGGCCAAACATGACCCCAGGACTACTGATGGCCTACTTCACCGGCTGCATGCTGTTGGCTGCAGTGCTGGCCCATGTGAACTAGCAGTCTCCTAGACAATGCCAGATCATGGTATATGCGTGGGTACGATATCAAACAGCTATTATTCACAGCGGACAGTATAGACAAGGCTAGTCTACCTTTGGATATCTCCACCTTTCACTGTCCTCCAACACTATCACATAGTGGTTTGGCATCCTTAAATTCCAGTATCTTCCCTCCCAGTTCAGGGGAAAGTTTCATGTACCACAGCAAGGCATGCAACGAATGTTCACATTTTAAAACACAATTCCCTGGGCTGTAACGTGGCCCTCAAATTGTTTCAGATGCTTTGAACTACCAAAAAAAAAAAAAAAAGAGAAAATTCCTCCACATGAAATAGCAATTCTGTCAAAACAGCATTGCTTAGATCCCAGACCTAATTTTTAAGTAGGATGAATACTGGCGGTCTTTCCTGCTAGGCCTGAGAGTTAGACTCTCTTAACCTCTGTGGTTTTTAGTGAGAGAGACAACTATTCTGTGTGCTCACACTCATCCTACTTGTCTACCTCAGAGCAGCTGGATACCATGTTTCTACCTATGCCCTCCTGATAGCTGAGACACAGGAAAGTGCTTGCACTTACTGGATCTGTAACAGCAACTGCTAAATGTGGTCTCACAGAAATCATAGAATCATA
>VXBZ01013024.1:0-10420 GCA_013399135.1 Heliornis fulica | reverse complement strand
CCGCATGGAACTAAAAGACCCGGCAGGCACCACAGGTACTAAACCAGCCATGAAGCAAGGTAAGTAAACATGTGCTACAACTTCAATATGGAGCTACAGAATTAGACTCCCTGTGATGGCACTTAACACAGGTCTGTTATCTATATTCACTATAACATCTAATTGTAAGCGAGTTTATGCTGTTCATGAAGTAAGTTAGATAAGAGGACTGAGAACCTAGCAGATCTGAACAGCTGTCAGTAGGTGATATGACTTCTTCATTGCTATGTCAGATTGTGAGACCTAAGTCTAAATAACAGTATATTGAAATGTGCTCTTTTGATTGTTTCACTCTGCACAGGACAGACTTGTGTTGTAATGAAATAAAGAAAAAGAAAGATGGAAATTACTTTGTTCTCATCCCATTAATTGGAAGGAAAATTCCTCATTCTTGTTTTGGAGACTGAAAGAGCAAGATCATGGTGTGGCTTCTCCACAGCTATTTGTGATAGGCTTTTTGTTAGTGTTCAGTTTGTCCTTATGAGTTTACAATTTCTTTAAATAAATTTCATATCTTGAGCATTATAACATAACTTCTAAATGTTGTGCCTATATGTGACACCAAAATCTCTCCCTTTTCCAGAATTAGCATTTCTTGAAATACTTTAATAATGGCATTAGGTTCTTCCGTAAATGAGGAGCAAATAAAGACAGTAAATTCTCACTGTAAATTCCCACTCTTGAGTTAACTTCCACTTTGAATCACCATCCTTGCAGGTATGTTTAATGCCAAATACTATCCCATGCCCTTTAAAAGGCAGAAAATCTGCAATGTAATTTTACTGCTTTTGACTTTTGATTCTGTCCTCTGTTAGAAGACTCATGAAGATTCACTGCAGATGCAGAGAACTGAAAGTTATTTTCATATCCTGTGTTAGGCATATTTATAATGCCAGTTTGCTTAGCTGGCAGAGCTGAATGGTTTTTCCTAATCTATCTGACTGGCTAATTGTACAAGTGCAGTACATATGCTTTCTCTTCTGAGTAGTTGTAGGTGGGCACTGAAAGCAAAATGTTATGTCTGCTGGATTTGCACAAAGGATGATTTCTGCAGTAGCCTAACAACAAGTTTGCCTCACAATTTGGCAGTGAGGTTTATTTTAGTGCATCATTGTTCTCAGATTGCTATAATTATAGGTCAGATAATAGTTTTGTTTGAAGCTTTTCCAGTGATTTATCACCTCTGAAAAGTTACTTTTTCACCTGGCATTTTCCCACTTGTTCTTCATCAAAAGTGATTATTTTTAATGGGAAAATTGGAAGAGAATCTTTTCAAACTACGTGAGTTATGTGAGCATAAAGCAGGAGCATTTAAAAAATAAAACTTTTTTTTACACCCGAGTCCTTTGAAAACCTGGATGTCTTTTTTTTTTCACTATGAATGTTTTCTTCAAGATTCAACATTCAAAACTGTAGGCTTAAATGAATAGTTATAACTGCCAAACATCAACACATTTCTATACTTCTTTAGGAATGCTATTGACTTTGCATAAGAAAAAAAACAAAAGCAAGAGGTGAAGACTAAAAGCCAAATTGCACATCATTAGCAAAACTCAGCTCTTCTGAATGGCAGTTCAGCTACCATGCACATAAAAACCACAATTTCTTCTTATTCGATGAAAGATAGAACAAATGGTCAATTCTGAAAAATAATTCTTCAGCAAAGCATACAACAGGTCCTATCACAAAGATGACCAAAAGACACAGAAAATCATGTCATACAGTTATTAGTAACATGTTAACTCAGTAACTCAATTTATAGAAATGAAATCTGGAAACCCACTGTAGCAATAGATAGGTCTCTGAATGCCTTAGCAAGATGGCACCTAAAATAAGCAATTAGTATTCAATGGAAGAAAATCATAACATGACAGGAGCAGTCAGAAATACCAACATTCCTTTTTCTCTTAAGTTATCTATAAAAAAACAGATGAAAGTATATGGAATACCATAAAGTAATTGAAGAAATATGTAAATGTGTCTGAATCAAAGAATCTTAATGTAAAAAACACATTGAGAAAGAAACCTAGAAGTAGATACAACGTGCTAGGAACAGACATAGTTTTGTTAATATTAATTTGAATTTATGTGGTACAGAAAATGTTAATAAGCATAACTAGACTCTCTGTGTTGTCAACAGAAACAGATTGGTGTCTTGCAGACAATATATAAGTTCAGGCTTTATAAAACAACTACCTTGCAATTTTAATAGAATATCTTAATAAAACGTGTATTACAATAATAACAGTTTAAACAACAACTTTTTTTGGAGGATAGAGAACTTTATCTTAGAGGAAACAGTCCAAAGCTCTTGCTTTTTTTTCAGTACCGAGAAATGCTACTACCCCAAAGAATTTCTGATTTTTTAAAGTTCTACGGCAGATCTGCCACTTACTCTATTAAGTCCATGCTTTCATCTCACTGGTCCAAGGTTATATATCAAGAAGCCGTGAACACATTGCTGACAAACCAAATAGGCCTGAACCCCTGACCAGTTTCCAATAAAAGGCATAGGAGTTTATGTATTCATTGATTATGAAGCTGGACACTACCTTTTTTGTTATCTTGACTGACTGTCTCCATTCTGTAGGTTGTGAGTCTCCCTGTAATTAACGACTATTCAAATTTGAATATGTTGTCAGAAAAATGTCTGGGCTTAACTTGAATCTGTTGGGGATGGAAAACCCATCGTAAGTGTTTGAAATTGCTCCAAATATATATTATGCCTATTTGCCTAATGTTTTCAAGTTTGAAGCTTTAGCATTTGGTTCATGTTGTCTCTGTATATTCTAACATTATTCAGATCATATGCCCTTTTTTCAGATGATTGATCACTTGTGGTGCTTCACAAGGTGGTGTGATTTATGTCATTGGACACCTGTGGCTTTTCTCCCAATTTTTTTTTTTTTTTTGTCACTACTGTATATGAGGGGCACAATATTCACATCTGTGCAGAAACATTTCCTAGGCAGTTTGTAACCTCTCCTGTGGATACTGAAAAGGCCTCACTTTCTATTAGAACAGTGATAATTACTTCTAAAACTAGTAGTACATCCCATTGATAAAAACAAGATACCCAATCCTATTCTTCTGACCATTATTTTAAAATGCAGTCTATTTCAGAATATGGAAAAACACTCTGCTAAAACTGATGACCAGCATGTTTTTGTATGTGTTTATCCAGGGCTTATCTTGTTTTTAAATGTTTTCCTGTTTTTATGCTTCCATATTATTATGAGTTAATGGAATGCTTGCATGAAAACCATAAGTATATTTCAGTTTCCATATGCTGTAGTGTTAATAATCAATGTCTTTAAAAATTAGAATGATTGTGTATTATTAAAATCTTTTTCTATATGCAACTTAGTATATAGAAAATTACGTTTATGCTTATTTTATTTACTTATCTAAAGACAAGCACTTAATTTAATCTGCATTTTTAATTGAGCAGTTATTCCATGTTAATGACAGCCTGTGTTAAGATTTCAGTGCAAGTTTATTTAAAAGCATCATGAAGAAAAATACACTGATTACAGGAATCTATGATACAAGATGCAAAGATGCGTGGGTTGTTTGGAAGTCTTCTGAAGCACAGTTCTTGTTATATCTTATAGCAGCTCAGATGAATATTTGCTTGCTTTCAATGAGCATTCTGTTCTCAAATTCATGGTTGAATATTCAGTTTCTTGGGTTGCTTCCTTTCTGACCAAGGTGAGAACTGGTTCATAAGACTGCAATTACTGATACTTCAGGCCTTTGTCCAACCCTTCTCTTCATTTTGTTTCTGTAAGAAATAGGACAGCCTGAGTTTTAGCAAAAGCTAGAATAAATAAATTGTAGGACTACTATCTGCAAAGAAGCTGGCCTAACGCCTCGGACACAGCCTGAGTGAGAGACGGGAATCACTGGTTTAAGTATATTTGTACCATCTGACTGTATGTCAGACATAATGAGTGATGTTGGCAAGGATCTGTAGAGCTTGCCAAGTCCAACGCTTGCTCCAAGTAAGGTCATCTAGAGGAGGTTGCTTCAGGCCATACCAAATCAGATTTAAAATATCTCCAAGTACAGAGATACCTCTCTGGCCAATCTGTTGAGGGGGTTTTGGTTCTTTGGGTTTTGTTTTTTTCTTAAATGGAATATTTTGTACATGACTACTGATTTGGTTTGCTCTTTTTTTTCTTAATGGCAGTGATGAAAATACCCAGCTTGCTAAGCAGAACTGGAAGGGGAAATCAGAGGATATATTTTAGCATATCCTTACTCTAAAAGAAGATAAATTCCATCTAAATAATTCCTGATAAGTATCTGTATAAAGAAAATGGCTTTCAAAAACCCTCNTGTGGAGCACTGGAGCAGGTTGCCCAGAGAGGTGGTGGATGCCCCATCCCTGGAGACGCTCAAGGCCAGGTTGGATGAGGCCCTGAGCAACCTGATCTAGTTGGGGTTGTCCCTGCTTCTTGCAGGGAGGTTGGACTAGGTGACCTCTGGGAGTTCTTTCCAACTCTAGCCATTCTAGGTTTCTGTGATTCTATGAAGCTTTTGCAGTCCTAGGCAACGTGTCCCACTGCATCACTGTCTAACTTCTGAAAAGCTTTTCCTGATGTTTAAGAAAACCAAATTTCTGCAGTTAGCCCACTACTTAAATGCTTCATAGAGACATAGAGAAAATGTTATTTCATTGTGGAAAATGTTTTTGTGCACTTTAAGACTGTTTCCCTGATCCTCTCCGTATTCTCTCAACTATATCAATCTAGTTATCAGTCTTCCCTTCTTTGTCATTCTTCCCAAGCCTCTAATCATCCAAGTTACTCTTCTTTGAGCTTTATTTTCTGAAGAAGATATGACTTTTATTATGTGGAACCCACAACATGGTACTCAAGCAGAAGCCATACTGGCAATAAATGGAATGGTATTGTTTGCTGTTTTCAACTGTCCTGCACACAACACATTGGTTTACTCTTTATGTGTTTGCATTTCATATGCTGTTCATGCATATGAGTTTGTATTTAATTTGAGATTAACAGTGTGCAATACAAAATGCAAATGCAAGCAGTTGCTCATGCAGAATGCCCGTTATGCTATCTAAATGCAGTTTTAGAGTTTTTGATTGTTTCCATCGTTGATGCATGGCTTATGATTTATATATATTTGAACTTAGCAGAAGTAGGAGTATCTGGATATTGAAAAGTCTGGGGAACAGTGATCTCTTGTGGATAGTTTGTGATGGAACTATCTCATACTTGGCCTTTGAACATTAAATGTAAAACTTTCACTGATTTTGAACTGAGCAGTTAAGATTTCCTTTGGTAAGACGTACAAGACAAGTTTGCAAGCACTAAGTCTCTTTGGTTTAAAGAAAAGTGAGGAGAAATAGTTATATTTACAAGTGTAGAATATTTTATTGGATTTTAATGAGTCCTTAAGGACAAATGAAAAAGTAAAAGACTAATTTGCAAACATGTAGAAATTTCACTGGTGAACTAATAGGAACAATGTTGCTGCATGAATTGTTTAGAGTGATTTTTTAATCTGTCTTTTCTTTTTAGTACATTATCTGTAAAATAGTTTACAGAATTCTCTTGGGTTGTTTTTAATGTCTTCAGAGAGAAGTATGATCCTAAACAAGGAAGCATTATAGCAGGTATGGTGTGGTTTTTTCTTGCTGTGTGAACTAACTAGATATTGTCTGACGTTTAGAAAGATTCTGAAAATTTTATTTCTGATTGTATTATCATATAATGTTTGTGTTGATATTGTGGGATGAAAACATTTCTTATGTTCTGTCAATAGAGAACTGACCTAAGGCTAATGGGCTGGGTGATGTAGAAAAGTAAAAGTTGAAATGCTTCATGATGAGTAAGTCCTAGCAGAGCAAAGAAAAATAGGAGAGAGGCAAAAGAAAAAGAAATATTCATAAGCTGATAGACACAATTTATGGGCTTACATGGTGTTCCTTGATTAGACTCACACTGAGTGTCCCATGCATTTTTGGAAGTGTATTGTCTTCTTGAAGCCATCTCATTTTCCCCTTTTGGTCCTCTCTTCCTCAGACCAAGAATACTGTGCTTCCAAGCTCTCCTGCTGCTGATGCCTGAAGACTGCTCTCCCCTGTGCAAGTGGTACTCATTTAAATTAATTGGAGACAAGACACTTCTTATCTGGCCTGAATTTCCATGAAACCAGTGCTATTTTTTAAATATTGTTTTTCTTGTCTTGTTTGGAAGTCTGGGCATGTTGCTCTTAATATGCTTTTTTGAATGTGAAATTTTTATTCTGTTTTGCTTCAAATAAATCATCCAGAGCAAAGCATTGCTAGATGCTGCTCGGGTAAAACTGAGTTTTACTCCCAAAGTAATGATTCACTGATGCCTTATTATGTGAACTGAAAGAAAAATATCAAGTATTGTACAAGAAAACGTAAAAATCACTCTGTAACACTGAGTGCATAATCTGGGAAATAGCAGTTTATTCTCACACAGTATAACCTCAGTTTGTTACACGCTTTTACCAATTTGGATATATCCCTAGTCAGACCACCAGGTATTAATTTCTAAACTATGGAAATACCTTTTTTCTCACTCCCCAGATATTGATAAAAATGAGGTAATGATTTTAATTCCAGGTTCAGAATTCACATACTGACACAGGAGAAAACAAACATGCTTGGAAGAGTCAACTCAGGGTAAAAAAAAATAAAAATCTCTAGGAGCACCCAGTTCTTCCTTGCTCTAATGCTTCAGGTTGTCAGAGAAGAAATAATAAAGACCAATTTTGTAAACAGCTTCACAATGTGCTATTTAGACATATTCAGAGAAGATCTAAGAAAACTGATTGGATTCAGCATTGTTTTCTGAAAGACAGGCAACCTTTCATTTACTATTATTTAATTAACAATCATAATCTTTTTCACTTAAAATCCCATGGATCATTTTTTCAATCACAGCTCTGGTGTTTCTGTTTTATTCCCTTTCATTCTATGGTTTTATATTTTGAAAAAAAAAAAATTATCTTCCCACTAGAGTATCAGCTGTAAAAAAAACTGCAGACAAATATTAAAAGGTAATTTTGAAGATGCACAGAAAGTGCAAAATGCAATGGCAAATAGAATGGTGCAGAGCCATGATCTCAGCGGCGTCACGGATACATGGTGAGATATTTTTTTGGATAGGATGTTGTGATGAATGGACATGGAGTCCTTAGGCAGGACTGACCAGGAAGACAAGGAGGAAGGATCGCAGTTTACACAATGGCACAGAGCTCATAGGTACAAAGCAGCTCAAATTCACACATCCATGGGTAAAGGAGCATCAATGAATCAAAAAGAGTGATTTCATCCACTATGATGTCTGCTACATATCGATTAATAAGAAGCAGATGAAACTTTATTTGGAGAACTGGAAGCAACATCACAAACACAGGCCCTGCTTCTAGTGAGGAATATAAGCTACTACAAACCTACTAAAAGATAGCTGGGCCGAAGCAATCTAGATTTCAGGAGTGTGTGTAATACAATTTCTTCATGGTGAAGATGACTAGGAAAGATGTCCTACTAGATTTATTGCTCTCAGAAAGAACTGATTTGGAATGTGAAGGTCATGTTGGTCTTGGCCTCAGCCACTGTGAAATGGTAGAGTTTAAGAGCAAGATTACTAACAGAATTGGAACCAGGGGATTCAGGAGAACAGAAACATGATGAACTAAAAATATGACATGCTTATAGACTTACTGTGTTAACTTGGTACCAAGAACCAACTGTCTGTGGGGTCATTAATTCTATTTGTCCTAGTCTGTATTTCTGTAATTTATCAGACAGACAATTAGTGTTAAAGCTTTAGATTAAGGCTGCTTCTTCATTTTTACAGTTTAATATATCCACTGAACACAAGGACTCTTTTAAACCCATCTATTTATTACTTTCTTTTTTCCCTTTTATAGCCAGTATATACCTGATTTCATTGCAGATTTATTTTGCAAGAAATCTTCTCATTCCCTGTGTGAAAGGGAATATGAGTTCTTGAAATTGATTTTCTAGTTCCAAATCATATGTGTACTACATAATGAAATGTCATGACAAGACTGAATGAAGAGGTCAATAGGTGAAATGTGGAAATGAAGTGCTGTGGTCCTGAGGAAGGCACACAGCGAATTTTCTTGGCTATGAGGCTGTCATAACTTCTAACATTTGGAGCCAAACTATGTGAAAAGATGAAGTGCTCCTGTACATTAAATTTACTCCATAAGAGTTTTGCATGATTTGTTCCAAAACCATTTTTCTCCACAAACTTTTCTTATTGGAATGATGGCAATGAAACCTCACTTAAAAGTCCCGTGCATTTTCTCTTTCTTTCCTGCTCTCTAATTTATGTTTAAGAAATGGAAGCTCTGAGAACTTTGGAGGTAAGGCAGTTAGCAGTACAAGCAGGAGAATTTCAGGCTTCAGCAGTCTGTCTGGCACATAGATCTTATGGTCAGGCTTTCAAGTATGCTTAGGGTACCTTCACAGACTTAGGGTAGCATATTCTGCACTTGTGCTGCTGCTGCAGCACTGATGAAAACTAAACTAATTTTTAGTTCCTTCCTATGTCCTCAGATTCAACCTCCAGGTTAAATGCCCTCTCTCCCTGAACATTGCTTGGAGGATCTTAGGTGTATAGACTTGGTATTTATGAAGATATTTTGCTAACATGTGAAGAGTATAATAAGACTAATGTACACACCTATGCAAAGATTTATATCAAGAAAGAAGAAATTTCAGGATAGTGGTTCTGGCTTCTGAATGAGTGCTCTGTGAAGAACTCATTCTATGTGATTCCTTAGGTGATTCTGTAGTTGCCCAATTGCAGAAATTTAGAATCTTGATAAATTTAATGAGAAAATTTGTAGGCCTCCAATTTCAGACAGTGAATTTTAAGGGATGCATTTTGTACATAGACACCTATGGTGTCATGTAAATACCTTTAGCCTCCCTAAGACTGTATCTTGAAGTATATATAGTGCTTTTTTTAAGTTAAGAAAGATAAGAGGTCTTAGGAACAGTAAGAGCTAAGAAGCACTTATGTGATATCTGGTTATGTTACTTTTTTTTTTAGTTGGAGGCATTTGCTGGTGTTGGTCTTTTTTTTCTTTTTTTTTGTTCTAGTCTGAATTACATTGCTTTGCAGGATAGGGAAGAAGCTCCAATTTGCTGAAAGCAAAAGAGAAATATAGCACTGACACAGTGACTCAGAGAATTCTGTGCAGTGCTCAAACTGTCAGCTTCAGGTGATTCCTTCCACCTGCATACTTACTGTTGTCTATTGTGGCACAGAAGGAATAGAAGGATAGGGCTAAGAAGTGAGCATTACAGTAAGGTTAGATCTGCAGTGTGTTGCTGCAACCTTGTGAGCTCTTAGCTGTTTCTCAGGTGCTATGTCAGGGATGAGCTGTCTTTTTGGAATAAATTACATACAACTAAGAAAGAAAATGAAAATTTTAGGGCTTTTGACAAAAGGAATGAAGACTTTTTCACTGAATGTTAGGAACATGCTGTGGCAAGTCTTGGAGTCCTAATACATATTTTGGTATCAGAGTGTATCACACAATCCTATTTCCTTTATATAGAACACTATATCTGAGAAGGGGTTTGTATCCCTGATATCTGACAGTACTGTGACTGGGACAGGCATATGGGCTCAGGAACGAATGAAAACCAAGGATATGTTGGTTGTTACTGAAGTGTTCCCTGAGTTAGCTTCTTTGACTGAGCCTTCTAATAAACTCCAGGCTCAACTTCCTTCTTGCAATCTGATAGAAGAAGAGCCTGACCTGAGAACACAGTCCCTGACACAGAGACTAGGGTTAGGTCCATCGAACAGTGAGGTAGAAACTCTATGAATTAAGTTGAAGCCTTTCAGATAGTGTAGTCAGGAGATGTTTAAGCTTGTTTGATTTAAACTTGTTTCCTCCAAAAGTCTAGTGAAGTGCAATGTGTGTGAGAATTGCAAAAAAGGAGACAAAGAATGTTTCTGTATGCTTATCTCTTGTGCAGATAGTGTGGATGGTGATCTGCAAGGTCAGCACAAGAAGAAGTCAGAGGAGTGAGTCTGACTGGTGGCAAGAAGATCCCGTTTTCTCTTTAGAATGCTGAATAATCAGATAAACAGTTTCTACATAGAAACTTGAAGGCCATGATGCTTGGTGCTTAATTATCCATTAAATTAATATTGAAGTTGACACCCCTAAATGTGACAGTGAACAAAAGAAGCATATGATAAACATATGACTATAGTACTCACCCATCATGGTAAATTGTCAGATGTGTACCAGATGTGACATAATATGGTCTCAAGAACTCTCTGTAGCAGAAGTTTGAAAAATTTTAGAATCATAGAATAGCTAG
>VXBZ01013013.1:0-15375 GCA_013399135.1 Heliornis fulica | reverse complement strand
GAAAATCTAACCACAGGGACTATTTCATCATACTCATTGTTAAATGCTTGGAAAATTAGGCCTTTTCTATCCCCACCACAATTCAAGGCTATAACCAAAGCAGAAATCTCTGCAGAACACAGATCATTTGGTACTTACCTTGAGCACTGGGTGCAGTTTTGGGTGACACAAGACAAAAAGGACACGAAGTTATTGGAGGATGTCCAGAGGAGGGCAACAAGGATGGGATGAGAATCTAGGGGAAGTCTTAGAGGAGAGGCTGAAGTCCCTGGGTTTGTTCAGCCTGGAGAATAAGAGGCTGAGGGGACACCTCATGGTGGTCTGTGGCTTCATGACAAGGGGGACCAAAGGTACAGGTGCTGATCTCCTCTCTTTGGAGACCAGGGATAGAACCCAAGGGAACAGCATGAAGCTGTGACAGGGGAGGATTAGGTTGGATGTCAAGAAGGGTTCTTTACTGAGAGGTGGGATAGGGCACTGGAACAGGTTTCCCAGTGGAACCTGTCACAACAGGTCACAACACTGAACTTGACTGAGATCAAGAAGCATCTGGAGGGTGTGTTCAATCCAATGCTCTGACTTGGCTGGTCCTGTGTGGAGCCAGAAGTTGGACTTGATGATCCTTACAGGTCTTCCAACTCAAGAGATTCTATGACTCTGTGACTCATTCTTTAGACCTGAGTTTCTCAGGATGGCCTTTTCATATGCAGCATTGTCCTCTACAGCACTGTGGGTGGTACTGACATATTTATTTTAATTTAATCTAGAAATGAGAAATTCAACATTCTTGTGAGTAATTAAGAAGTAAATCTACAACAATATTAATGTGGAAATACATAAATTCTGTGAGTCTTAGTCAAGATGTTCAAGCCTAAAATGGAAAAAAACACAAGAAAATGCTTTTTGTTGTGAATCATAGGCAAAAACTTAACCTCTACCCTATCCTCATAATATGAAAATACATCTGTTCTTGTATGAAAAACCTACACACTGAGTACAGGTTGATTATTTAGTTTTTTTGTTAAACTGGTGATGTTAAATTTTAATTCAATTGATGATTTGGTTTATTGCTTTTGTTAAAAATAAACATTAAAAAACCCCACAAACCCAAAACAACAAAAAGATTTTAATCATGTCTCCATATCTTCAAATTTCAGAAAAAAAAGAATTCCTGTCCTCAAGAATGTGCATGATTCACAAGAAATTTTAAATAAATTACATCTAACAACAAATTAATTAACACCTCATACAGCTTTGATATTGAAAAACCTAGTGAAATCTAAGACACCTGTCTTTATTTATGCAGAAAGAGATGATATAATGGGTTGATAACATAATTTTGCCAATCTTCCCAATATTTGTTATTTTTTTCTTGTAGCTCCATCTTCAAAAAATTAGTCATTATATGTCAAAATTGCCTATTTTTGAAGCAAAACCAACAAAACCATGAACAGCTTTTAGCCTTTTTAAATTTTTTTTTAGCTTTCATAATGTCAAAACAAGTCTGGGGAAGTAAAAGCTTAAAAAAAAAGATAAATATTGCTTAGTTTTAAATATATACAAATTACCATAGTTCTATGAGTTCCTTCTGTGTTGAGTGAGAGGAGGGAGGAGGAGACTCCTTCTACTTAAATTAGACAGGAACAAACCTGTTCTGGATTCTTTATTTTCACTCCTCTAAGAGAAGAATTTGTGTTAAGACATGACACCTGAGGTGGATTAATGGAGACAAGAATCATCTAGATACAATCACTAGATATATAACCCAGTGGTGTTGTCAGTGTTGGAGGAGATCAATTTTGGAGTAATAAGCAGGTTTGGGTNTAAAATAAAATAAAATAAAATAAAATAAAATAAAATAAAATAAAATAAAATAAAATAAAATAAAATAAAATATTTAAGAAGCCAATGTTCTTTCCCACTTACCAGATGGGTATTCCACTTGGCTAGAGTCCAAAATGATGTTTAAACTCTATCTCCCAAATTTCCTCCTTTACACAGGAGGAAAAAAAAAAAAAGGAATTTAAAGAGATTCCTTTTCTTCATCTCAAGAAAAATGCTTCTGCATTTCACCTGCAGAATATCTGGGCTTTCTTAAACATTTTGATTTAGGCCCAGTGTGATTTGAGAGTGGAGATAAAGGTTAAATAAGAAAAAAAAGAACCACTAATTGCTGGGGGTTGTGACTGGAAAATTGGGCCACAAAATATATTAATGGCAAATATATTCCCTGCTGAGCTTCTATTTTTATAGAACAGAATGGGGTTTTTTTGCAAAGTAGGACATTCAGAGTGAGGTATACTCCCCCTTTCTCCCTTAGCTTGATGGTATGTGTGTGACATTTTACTGAGAAAAGCTTTCTTATGTCCAAACATCAACCCCATCAGCCATGGCAGTGACAAGGATTGTCCTTTCCTTAACCATGTATTATAGTCCTCCATGCTACCTGGAGTTGTTTACCTACTGGAGGAGAATCTTCAGAAGACCTTTCCTGAATGAAGAGATGAACATTGGATTTTACTTGATGCATCTGACCTTGCCAAGCATCACTGGCTCTGTTTTTCTCACTCACTCATGATTTTAACAGTGAAATAAGTTCAGTAATACCCTTACTGAATAAGTTCATTAATACCAAAAGGTTCAATAATACCCTTTGTCCCAGCAGATATCATCAGAATTTTAACACTGGAAATGGTTGAGCAGTGAGAGAGGGTCTGTGTCTTCCCTACATTGTCTAAGGTACCTATCTTAAATTTTACCTGTTATTTTAACACTGTTAAAACAGCTATTTGGCTATAAGGATTTATACTAATATTTTCACATGTTGCACTGTAAACACACCATTTGAAGAGACTGTTAGTTCAGTACCACTTTCCACTACATGACATAATCATGTTCATTGGGTCATTTAACCAAAACTTGAGGTCTTCCTCCTGATATTTTTATCTTCCAACACTGCTTTGCTCCCTCAGAAAATTCATGGGTTTAAGTGCTAATATTTGTTCAGACCAGTCTAAACAGAGTGGTTTTATCTTTATGAGATCTGATATATAATCAATAAAGGCAAATGTGACACTAAATTGGATTGTTGATGTCATCATTAAAACAGCATTACATACTTTTATAATGAAGACACTACAAAAATAAAAATCAGGGGTTAATTCCACCTGACATCCTTATGTACTTTAAGCAAAAATATCATCTGTCTATACCCTAGACTACTTCACAGTCTTTGCAGACATAGACAATATAGAAAATGGAATTGAGGATGTCACTTATTTTACTCCAAGATAACAGAATGAAACAGGTAGGGTAATTTGCTCTTACAAAGTGTACATTTCCCTTCTTTGATGATAAATGGGGCCTGAAGTGACTGTCTTAGATGTAGTTATCAACAGTGCAGACAGCTATGTTGACATTCATACCTTCAGTGGTGAGAAATTTCCACCACTAAGCTTGAGTGAGATGGTTCCCTTCTCAAATGTGAGTCTAAGATGGTTGTATAGGGTTCCTTCTAGATGATGGTCTGTCTTCTTCTTGGGTCTCTACAGGTATGGTTGCATTTTGTCTGGAAATTCATCTCCACTCACTGTTCTGGGAGCTGGACATGACTTTGCTGATGTTTGAAGTTATTGGAATAAAATGTGGACCCAAGAATACACATTTGAATTATTACCAAAGAAGAATTAGAACCAAAGCTAAATCCCATCTCAAGTTCAGACTTTTATCTGACATTCAACCTGTCTGTTGCCACATGTGCAGTCTTCTCATTTTACCAGTTTCTCACCAATGTAATATTCCTATAGATTAGATCTCCACTAACTTCAAGGGATACTGTGAATGTGGAGGATATTTATATTATTCTTTACTCTGTATTGTCTGCAAACAGTAGGAGAATGGGACAGCTGAGGAATGCAGCCTGGAGACACAGTAGTCATAGAGACCTCATGTTGGATATAGGACAGAAATCAACCACGCTCATTAGTACTTAAATTAGCAAAGTGCTACCAAGGTAACAGCTCTCTCCACAATATTGTTGTCTTGACTAAACAACTTACCCTAAGCTCAGTTGAAATAATATGTTTTTTCACCTGCAGGAGTGAAACATTCAAGACGACATTCCAAGACGGATCTGGTTAAGGTCATAAAAATTTTGTGGTAACCTATATATTATTTTTATGCATATGCTTAACAAGATGTATTTTATGAATGTGCTAAAGAGTAATAAATCACCTAAAACATAGTGTAAAACACTTCAGACTCTTACCAGAGTATCAGATAATCACACATATTCCATAGATCTATAGACTCATGCAGATGCTCAAGGGTAGAGACTTGCCACCTCCTGAGTGCAGTTGACAGATGGGAGTATTGCTTGCTTGTCTTCTGTGTGGGAGGTCATGAGAGTAGTCACTGTGTCTGTGATGGATTAGCAGTCAAAATTAAGACAGATAGTGTGGAGGAACAGCACGACTCCAGCATTTACTGTGTGTCTCAACAACTGGAGAAAAGGACAGAGTTTCACAGGAATTATATTGCAGGGGAGTAGAACTCTGTTTCTTCCAGTGTAAAAAAAAATAAAAATCTATGCTTATGCAGAAGACTAACATGAAGTCTTAAGGAAAATTGAAACCTTCAGCTGACTCTGCTTAGAGTCAGGATACTCCCTGAAGGATACATCCTGAAGGATAGTCCCTTCCAACTCCAGCCATTCTATGATATGGAGTGAATGATCCCCTGATTAACCTGCTATCCCCAGTTATTTTGGGTTTATGATTCTTAGACTTGAGCAATGTTACATACTATAGGCTGGCTTCATCTGTTCAGGTATGGTTTTCAACTATAATAAGTGTTGTATAAGTTTAGAGGTTTAAGTCAAGCTGGAAAAGCATCCAAAAACTCTGCAAGCTTATGGGATTGGATATACTGGAGGTGTTCTAGAAGTTTTCATAGCCTGGATATTTTTCAAGCCATTGGACAGGTTGGAAAAATTGGCATCAAATGAATTCCCCTTGAATTCATCATTGGCATCAATGAATTCCCTTTGCCCCATCCCTGGAGAAGTTCAAGGCCAGGTTGGATGAGGCCCTGAGCAAGCTGATCTAGTTGGGGGTGTCCCTGCTTCTTGCAGGGGGGTTGGACTAGATGACCTCTGGGGGTCCCTTCCAATTCTAGCCAGTCTAGGATTCTATGATTCTATGATTCATTCAGGATATCAAATCAAATGGAGCCATACTCATACTTTCTGATCTTAATATTTACAAAATGTTAGAAATAAGTTGGAAAGAGAAACTTGCATGGGAGGCTGTCAAATGTTCTGCTGATTTGATATCAAGCTCCAGTTACCATCAGTGAAGGACAGTTTTGATTGAAATAAACATCAGTGTATAACACCTGCCCAAATGATATTGGAACAATCCTCTTATACATACATATATATAAATATTGCTGAAACATATCCCTGGAAGTTTCTTGCTGAATCTTAAAAATATGTGTCAAGAGAACAAATGATATCTAGACTCTTTGCATTTCTACATCAGAATCAAAGCATGACCCTTATGTTTAGCACAGCCTTCTCAGAAAATCTTTCATCATTTCCTAGCATGTGAGGAAAGTGTGGAAAGGTTATATCTTAACACCCTAAATGTGTAAGAACCAAGTAGATTTCAAAAAGACAGTGCTCTCAGTAGAGAAAGAAATAGTAAGTGAACATTTCTGTTAACATTTCTGCAGCACTGATTTTTGACTGACTCTGGGTTTGGCAATAGGACAATTTCAACATGATAGCAACTGGCACCAGGGTATTCTTCCTGAGAGAGCTGCTGGTGATTACAGTGGTCCAAGAACTCACAATCCCTGTACCACTGCTTTTAGGATATTTACAGGAGGAAGAAAAGGGTATCAGACAATAAGAAAATCAACACTTCTTACTGGAAGAGTCCAAAACTCAGAGCATGAGCCAAGCTTAGTTCTTCCAGAACAAAAGCAGCTCCCCAAGAGCTACTAAGTCAAGGTCTCAGTTGCATAACTATGTGCCACCTAAAACCAGAAAAGGTATAAGATCAAAGAGCTTCCTAGGTGGGTCACCTACCTTCCCACATGCCCTGTTTCTCCAAGGAGCTTGCTCTAGCAGGCTGCAGGCATCATGTGTCCTTAAAGTGACAAATATGCTCCAATGGAAGCATCAGATGAGTGAGGTAGCAGGAGAGCTGGAAGCTGGAAATGTTCTGACAAGTATCATACCCTGCCAATGCTCCACCAAAATCAACACATTTTGCCAGAGCACTTAAGTCTCACGAGATAGAGGTTTTCAAATGGAAAAGTGTTCCACAGTCAAACTCATGATCAGATCTTATAATGGGTCACTTCAGGCACTGTTAAATTTAATTTGGGTTCTTTGAAAGTGGAACTTCCACAGGGACCAGATACTCTTTTACTTCTTTAAAAAATAAACACAAGAAATTATTTGTTTGTTTTTGCTAGAGGAAACTCCCATTGACTTTGGCTGACCTCGGGTTTCAGCCCTGAGTGGACAGTGTCCATCAGAAAGCTCTAAAATAGTGGTTTACATGTACTAGAATGATAGCAATGGAGAAAAGATGTGGATAATTAAAGCATGGGAGGGTCTTCTTTTCTGGATCTAAAAGTGAGAGGAAGAAGAGAAGCAGAATGAGAGTGCTAATGGCATAAGGATCCAGAGAACAAACCCTCCTCCTCTGTGTTAGGTGAAATCAGTGCCCAGACCTGTTCCCTAGGAGACTGTGTCTCTACAGTGTGCTCACTCATGGACCAATTTAGAAATGGTCTCAAATTTTCAGTTCCTGCAAAACAAAAAATCTCAGATTCTCAAACCCACAGGGTCCAGTAACGGGTATGGATCCAGCAGGAGTGTGTAATATAAGAGAGTGTTTGTTGGTAGTCTGGGATCAGCCCAGATCTTAGCTCTGCCTGTCATCTTGGAAAGCCTTTTGTCTGAGCACAATAAGAAGGAATGATTCACAATGCATTGATGGCATCACCAACCTGGCAGGGGGGTCACCACACTAGTTTGGAGTCCTTCATTCCCTTCCAGCAAAACATTCATCTCCAGACTTTCCAAACACAGGCCAGGGTGGGGAGGGGGGAAGAAGGGGAAGAGAAAAAAACCCACAACCTCAAGAGGGAGAAATAAGAAGAGAAATAGAGTATGAAGCACCAGTGCCAGGAGCTGATGCTTGGGGCTGGGCTCAGGACATGGTTGGTAGGTGGTGTGCATGACGCAAGGATGCAGGAGGCTGTATTTGTGAAGAAGGAGAGGAAACCTTGTTCTCCCTCTTCCTTTGCCTTTCTGCCTTTCTCACCAACCTCTCAGCATGCCAGTCCTAAATTTCAATGAGAAAGAAAGTCCTGGCAGTCACTGCTAGGAAACTGTTGACCTTTGCGAGCTGCTGACAGCTCTGACGGCATTTCCAGGTTACCCATAATGGTCTGGGACTTGGTGTGGTGCATTTGCCTTCTGCTGTGAGAGCAAGATGTGTGAGAATATATATTTTTTTCTGATTCCTACTCTAGCATTGTCTGAGAGACCTCTGACTGAGATAAGAAACCCAAGAAGGCAGTTCTGTACGCCTCTTTTGACTGACCATGAAGTTGCATTGCATTTAAAAAACCCAAATATCTGGAGCTCCTCTCTAGGCTGTAATGACTAGCATCAGGCTTCTCCCTTCCTGAGTCCATGAGTATTGGCTTTCTGTCAGGAAAACAAACAAACAAAAATAAATATTAGTAAGGATTTTATGTTTTTTTCAGCAGTTATCCTTTGGACTATTCTGCCCACCCATTTCAGTCAGGGTTTTTTGGAGCAAGGGTCACTGACAGAAGAAATAAAAGGTGTGAAACATCTTTTCCATATTGAGATATATTTCTACAGTTTCACCTGTAAGCCAGTCCTTCAAACTTCCACTTTTGAGTAGAGGGAAAGGTGTCTATAGTGAAAGATTCACTTCAAGTTCCTGAGGTTGAGGTAGGACTTCTGAAGATGCCTGTTTCTCCTTGTTGACTATAGAGGGGGCTTAGGAGACTGATTTGACTTCAGAATACTGTCAAAAAAATAAACTACCACATTTTTTTTAGCTAAATCACATTTTGTGCTCCATTGATTAGAATGATGAGAGGCTCAATTCAGTTGCCTCAGGTAGGCACCTGGTGATATTTTAGATGCCCTAAGAAATTAGTTCATGCATTAGGAAGACTTGGAGGTATATGCTTTGTATATCTAGTAGACATCCATTGCTTCCTAAACTGGAAGTTTGCAATGAGTCCCTAGGCTCCTCATCAATATTTCCTCTTGATTGGCCTCACTGTTTCTTGATCATAGATATTGTGGTGATTCTGAAGCTTAAGACACATGTAACAGGTCTAATCCCAATAGGTGTAAGTCTCACAGCTTCCCAGATGAAGTGTCAGCAACATTGCTCTAGACCAGGAGAAAGGTGTGCAAAGAACTACAGATATTTCTGCAAAAATTTTGAAAAAGTGTTTTCCTTCAAGACTGATTGAAAACACCATAGTTTTAATGCAAATAAAAATGACACTTCTGCTCCAGGTGATGCACCTATTGGGCTGTTCTGGAGCCTGATGTGTTTGATTCTGATTGAAATTTTATTTAGATTGCTAAAGTTATTTCAACTCTTCCTAGAAATATAGACACAGTATTACAATGTCTGTTTTGACTGGTATAAATTGTGATTTTAATCACTTTCTCTAAACCACTAAAGACAGAGCATTATAAACTTGAAGAGTAGTGAAAGCCTCAAATAGTCTCCATATATTTTTCTGGCCTGTCCTAAGCCACCCCTAACTTTGAGATGAAACAAGTTTTTTAAACATCAGTTGCAGTTGATCATGTGTCTATGGGATGTGTATCCTTTCATCAAGACCACGTGACACAATCTTCTACAGAGGCACTGAGGGCCATGCTGCACACAAACTGCAATTGTCCAACATCCCACAGCAGTGACACATCTTGCACTGACTACACATGCAGTTTGGTATTGTTGAATGGCCAATGATTCAGAACTGGCCTGCAGGACTTAACTACATTCCAACAAATTTAAACTGAAGCTGTAACTGCAGTTAATTCAGTGGAAAAAAAAAATTAATAAAAATAAATAAGCCAATGTGAGATAATTGTTACTTAAATACACTAAAAGACAGACATAAAGGATTTTAGATAGCTCAGTTAAAGTGTCTTTCAATGACTTGATTTATTTGAATAGAAAAGGGAAAAAAATGCCTGTGTGGATTTCCACTTAGAGTTTTGGGATATCTTGCTTTTGGTTGTGCTTTAAATCCTTCAAGGAGTAGTATTTTCTTTGTTTTTTTTTGTTTTGTTTTGTTTTGTTTTTTTCTCATACTCTCAATTATTAAAACAGGATTCAAATATTGATTTATTGTAACAGTGCAAGTGACAAGATTTCTGTGTTTTTTATGTAATTCTGACCAAGAATCCCTTTTTTCTTTTGTTGCCAAGACCTGGAATAGTCACTCCTCCTGGGTCTCTGAGTGTGACGTGTCTGCCTAAAGCACAGATTCCCAAACTACTACTGTCTTCAAGTGATCCATGAAAAAGCAGGTTCTAAATGTTTCTAGTAGACATAGAAAACATCAAAACACTGAGAATTAAAAAATTCTTGGGAAGCTTTAGCAACCTGCTTGACCAAAACCACTCCTCAGGTCTAAACTTGGAGACTTCAAAACATGAGGCTTGCCTTGTATCTTAAATTTCCAGTCATTAGCAGTCACATAGCTTTAATTTTTTATGTTCAGTTTCTGCTAATCTGTTCTCTTTTTACTTAAAAACTCCTGAAGTGTTTAAAAAATCAAAAGTGTCTTGAACTGAACATGTCTTTAAACACATATTTCAGGTCATGCAAACCTCCAGACAAGCTTAAAGTGGTAATAACCTTTCATCACTTCTATTTCCCATTAGAAGTGAGGCTATTGCCGTCACATTAGAACTTGCACTGCTCCCTCTGTAAGCCAGCCAGATGTGAACTGATTCTGATCTCCAAGTTGTGTAACTGCACTTAGCTTGGTGATGAACCTGAATAATTACTGAACTCATTTGCTGAGTCATATAGTGCTAGAAGAAGCATGCCTGAAGTCTTTAAAGAGAAAGGGAGAAGGAAGAAGAAGAGGGGATGGAAGAAGAAGTCAGGCAAAAAAAAAGTAGTTTATGTTTGCCACTATATTGCTTTCCTGTTTATTAGTGTTGGAGGTTTTATTTGGTTTTGTGGTTTTTTTGTTTATTTTATTTTCATTCAAATGTTAAAAATAAGGGCAAAGTTATTTTTCCTTTAGCTGGCTGATGAAATCCAATGCCAACACAGTAAACTTTTTCAGGGTGGTTAATCTGAACAATTTCACTATTCCATGTCAGCTGCTTCCCTACATCTTGCCAAGTGAAGTGGGAAAGAGAAGGACCCTTCCAACCAGAAGAGCACAGCAGGCTCTGTCCAAGGTTCTAGCCCAGCTTCCCACCAGCAGCATTCCCTGATCCCTGCACTCCAAGTATTTATACTAGAGCCATCTTCAGTGGCTTCAGGCCATAATGTGATTTCAGTTCACACAACTGAAATACTGCAATACACCTTCAGTGATTCTGAATCAGCATTTATTCATTTATTCAAGAAATGGCAGTGTCTTTCTCCAGTGACATGACTAAGGATGGGCAAAGGAGAAGGAGGAACTAAAGGTAGACCATATTTGGTCCTCCAGTTTCTACTTCATCACCATTGTTTTTTTTGTTATTGAGAAATTCAAAATAAAGAAAGATCCAGACAAAGGAAACAGTAGAAGTCTTGGCAAAGTATTAGTTACACAAATATTGAACCAGTATGTGCAAACAGGAAGAGGTAAGTGGTGTTTCTTGACAATGGTGAAAGCCACAGCCTTGCATAGAACTGGAAATGGAAGAGGATGCTTAGTATTTAATTTTCAGCACCTTAAGGATTTCCAGTACCTAAATAGCCCTACAGAAAAGTTGGTGTGTGACTCTTTATCAGGAAATTTGGTGATACCACAAGGGGTAATGGGTTTAGACTGCAAAAACTGAGATTTAGATTAGATATTTAGGAAAATATTCTTCTTGGGGAGGGTTGTCCTGATCCAGAGAAGCTGTGGCTGCCCCTGGATCCCTAGCAGAGCTCAAGGCCAGGTTGAGTGAGGCTTTGGGCAAGTGGGGGTGTCCCTTCCCATGGCAGGGGGAGCACTGGGAGTGCCCTTCCCACTCAAACCAGTCTGTTGTAGCTGTCTGTCATAAGCTTACTCTAGGACTTGGGACACAACAACTCTTTCAGTGACTGGATTTTCAGCATGGAAAACTTCTGTGAGATTACATTCTCCTGATCTGGAGAGGGTCTTGATGTTGTTTCCTAAGCTGTCTGTTTTTTTATTTATTTTTTTTTCCCCAGCAGTTCCTTGGTCCAGTACTGCTCCACGATCCACCAAAGCCACCATGGAATATCTGTTGTGTAATTGTCATGTGCTTCAGGAGAAAGTCCCACTTATATGAGACTAAAGATTGTTGAGGTTCCAAGGGTATTTCATTCCCTGTCTCCTTTCAAACCTCAGCTTTTACACATAATGTATGTAGCCAGGTTCCAATACTTCCCCTGCATTGTGTTGGTCTTTCTGGGCAATTTATGAGGAGAGGAAGCAAAAAAATTATTACTACTGGGAGTGCCAGGTGTTGCTCAGAATAACAGCTTTCGTTGGTGGCAACAACCACAACCAACTTTTCTTTCCATAGCCCAGGGAGTAATAAACTTGGCAAAGCCTATAGGCAACTTAACCATGATAATTTTGTTGCTTGAAATAACATTAAGCTTTGTATATACCTCAAACCAGCCCAGCTAGAATTAAACCTATGTTTCTTTATAACTGAGTCACACTATGCTGTTGATCTGACTTTTACTAATAAAGGATATTTCATACAGGATAAAAGCAATCTGACTGTTGTATGCTGGTAGAGTGAGAGCCAAGGTGCTTGCTGTAAAGAAACCTATATATTTTAATGGTTTGTAGCTAGTCATCAAACATATAGCTTTCTTGCCCAAATATATGACCTGAATATACTGGTAAGTAAGTAGTTTGTGTGACCACATCTATGCTAATGAATTAATCAATGTCCACAGTACCATAACTTAATTTTCTCTATTGTTAAGTTACTGGAATAGTCTCTAGCAGAAATTCATGACATTTAGCACCCTCCCAATTCTTGGTATGATTTGAGAGTTTGAGTATTATTTGGATCACACCTATGTGGTTTAGCCCTAACCAGCAGCTGAGAATCACACAGCCACTTTCTCACTCCTTTTACCCCAGTGGGATGGGGAGGAGAGTCAAAAGGAAAAGGTAAAACTCATGGGTTGGAACAAAGACACTTTACTGGGATAGCAAAAGAAAAGGAAAATAACAATACTTAGACTATACAAGTCACATGATACACAATGCAGTGTGCTCACCACCAAGAATCTGATGCCCAAGACCATTCCCCAGCTGCAATACCTCCTCCCTGGCCACCTCTTCCATTATATACTGATCATGACGTCATATTACATGGAATATCCCTTTGTTTTCTTTTATTCTCTTCCACTATGGCTGTTGCTGAGATGATGGCAGTTGCAGGCTGTCCCCAAGTCGTCCCTTCATTCCCCTGGCCAGAACACAAGTCAGCAACAAGCACCTGAATTAAAATACTCTGGTTAGTATTGGCTGTGTTCATTTCCTCTCCTAGGATGTGGAGCAATCGATTACCTCATCACTGAGCAGAAACAGCCTTGTTGCTGGATTTACACAAGCAAGCCTTTCATAGTGGCTGGAGGTTTAATGTTCAGGGGAAAGGTCCAAAGCTTTCTTAGGTTTTCTCCTTTTATTCCATGTCCTCAGGGGTATTCTGATACTCAGGCAATGGAAAGAAGACTCCAGAAACGATCAAACCTCCTTGCTACAAAGCCATCTTCCCAGAATCATGCCTCTGTTGCTACAGTGCAGGAAGGAGCAAACATCTATTTCAGAGTGGTGTTTAAGATTTAGGCTAATTAGAAGCTTGAGGAAATGAGTAGAAATCTGTAAAGGCCAAAATAGTTTGAGTCTCAAAGGTTCAGTGTAGCCATCTCATTTAATAAATGGCTTTAGGCTGTTATTGTTCCTTAGCTAAGCATCCACAACCTTTGTTCATATTTCACTTTAATTTGCTTGTAATAGAAATTGAGTTGGTCTGTATTAAAAGTCAAAAGAAATTAAACCTTTTATTTCATGTATTTTGGGATAGCATCATGTTCTTCTCCAGAATCATGACTCAGCACTGCTTGGTTTTTTTGCATGATTATTTGGGTCAGAACAGGATCAGTGTGTGATGTTGTTAAATAGTAATAGATGACTATGGAAAAAATGCACTCCCAAGATCTCTGGAGGCAATACCTCTCTGGGTCAGGAGTTACCAAGTATTTTTTAAAATCTTCATATTCCTGGACCTCCCAAGAGTCAGGACCAGCATCGTGTGTTACTGTAATAACAGCTCTAACAATTACACATGTTGCCTACCACACGTGTCTGTTATTACCCTCAGAGAAGAGTGATCCTGTGTTTCATAGGTTGTGTGGGAAGTTAAATCATGCAGGACTTGTCTTCTGAAAAAGTTCCCATGAAAAACTGTAAACAACCCAAACTCCTCTTCAGCCCTCTGGAAGGAGTGTTTAAAACTGCTTGTGCTGGGATGTTTCACGAAAGTCAGTGCTCACTAAGACTTGAGAATCCCTTTCTCTAAATCCTCTGCATGCTTTCCACTCCTCCACCCCACTCCCAGCTGTGTCACCTCACATAGTGTGAGCAAAATATGAAGAAAAATACACCTAAAGTGGCAAAAGGGATTTATAACCTCTGTGAAGATCCCTGTATGCAAAGAAGTTAAAACAATTTGATATCCTTATGAATTCCCATATTCTCTACAACCTGCAAACTCAGATCTTTGTGAGGCCATTTTTCTTAACAACTTCACTAGGCCATGAGGCAAAAATTAATTGGCTTCTACAGTTTTATTCATTTGCTAGTTTGTACATCATGACAGGAAGTTCATTTGCTGAGCTGTGGAGATCTACTAAATGAAAGACCTGCTTCTTTGCTGCCTTGGTGAAATGCTAGAGCTTTTCCAGCTTGGGATAGTGTAAACAGCTTGACAGCCACCATTTCTGCTGACACCCTGGGAACTGAACAAGTGGCCTCTAGAACTAAACCCAGAAATTGCTGCAGGATGAGCTCATGCTCCCCAGGTAGAATTCTAATGAACACACATTCTCTGAGCATCACACCTCAATAAAGAGGCATGTGGCACACTTACTAACAAGATACTAGAAGCAAACATGAGGAAAAGAGAATGGTGACTAACAACTTTTTCTTCTGCCTTGCCATGTTTACAGGACTATAGTGCTGTGTTGGAGGTGCACAAGTCCTCTCTCTATATAGAGAAGATGTAGAACAGGTCTAGTGTCATAAAGCACAAGTAATTAATCGGCTCAGAGTGTTTTATGTAAGCATTAAAGTTTTAAGTGCTTCATATTTGTAGGGCTTGTTATTCCTGGATATTCCTTCCAAACCTGTTGAGAGACATGAAACAAAGTTCTGGAAAGTTTCCCTAGATTTTCTTAATGTGGAGCAAACCTTGTTGTGTGTCTGCTTGGCTTCAGTATCCCAAAGATCCTGTGCTGCAGAAACATGAAAGGTGACTGGATTCCAGCAACCTCTCATGTTTGTTTAAGGTTTGGGACTAACACACCCATCTGACTTGACTTGGTTTTTATTCATGTCTCCCTAGATGCTACACCCTCCTCTTGCATTACACTGCCTGTGTAGGCCAATATTGCTTTTTAAATGAACATTTTTAAAGCTATATAGAATGTGTTCTCATTTTTTCCTTTTCTCCAGTGACACTCGTCAGACGTAGACTGACCTGCCTGAATCTCATATGGCCAAAAATTTATGCAAGAAAACCCTGAAATGAGTAAGCCTAAGACCGCCCAAAAAGTGATATTTATGTCCTGCTGGTTTGAGGTGAAGTGAAAACCAGTCAACCGAAATGAATTACAATTTAATTTGGTGGGATAGGATTATAGAAAAGCAAAGACAAAACTGAGGCTATAACTCCAAAACTAAGGCTAAAGACATGATTTTGTGTTCAGTTTTGGGCCCCTCACTTCAAGAAGGATGTTGAGGTGCTGGAGCATGTCCAGAGAAGGGCAACGAGGATGGTGAAGGGTCTGGAGAACAGGCCCTACGAGGAGGCTGANGGTTGGTCTCTTCTCCCCAGTACACATGACAGAACTCGAGATAATGGCC
>VXBZ01012987.1:25002-46354 GCA_013399135.1 Heliornis fulica | reverse complement strand
GGTGGGGTGGGGTGGTTTGGGCCTTTTGAGTTTTAATTTCTTTCTGGATTTGTCCCTAGAGGCACAAAGCTGTGTTTGGAAAACGTCAGCTCCATCTCCCCAGCCCCTTTGTCATGCTGGGACGGCTCTGGCTGAAAGTGCAAACCGCAGCCCACCCATGGGGACGTGCTGCCTTGCTACTACTTAACTGCTTCAAAGTACCTGTCTGTGATATGAAACATGCCGTAAAATGAATATATTCCAGATGTCCCAGCAAATTCCCCTTGCCCTCGCCATCCACCTGAAGGCAGCCGGCACGGCGAGGCTCCTCAGTCCCTGCTGCCTTGCTCACTGCCCCTAGGAGGGGGATGTTGGCTTGTTTGGTGTTGCAGTTTCAGGGGGTGGCTGTCACTGGGTCAGGGTGAGCCCCCCAAGTCTTGCCCAGAGCAGTGTAGGGTGTGGGCTGCAGCTGCAGACCAGTTCCAGGCGGGGGTCCCCTTGGGATTGGGGAAGGTGGAGTCTCCATGTTTGCATTTTGTAGGGGGGATCTTCATCATTATGGCTGGAGGGGATCTCTCTTTCTTTTGAAGGCCTTCATTTTGGGTTTGGGGGATCTCTGCTTAGTGATTGGGGATCTCCATCCTTGGAGTCCAGGGAATCTCTATCCTCAGAGCAGTGAGTGTCCTTGGGTTCTGGGCGTCTGCATTCTCAGCGTTGGGGGATCTCCATATTTGGGGTTAGGTGAGTCTCCATCCTTGAGGTTTGGGGACCTCCATCCTTGCATTTCAGAAATCTTCACCTGCAGACCTAGTCCTTACAGCTGAGGGGTTCCTGTGTTGATGTTAGGAGGTTCTCCATCCTTGAGGCTGTGGCACTTTCAGAGTTTGTCTCCATCTTTGATGATCTCCTTTCTTGGGGTTTGAGATAGGATTTCTGGTTGGCAGGTCTCTATCCTTGGTTGTAGGGAATCTCCATCCTCAGAGATTCTTTGTCCTCATAGTTGGGAGGTCTCCAGCCTTGAATGTTTTCCATCCACAGGGTTGGGGGATCTCCACTTATGGACGATCTCCATCCACAGAGAGAGGACTTCCATCCTCCATCTTGGACAAAGCCAGGACCCACAATCTCCTCCATAGCACAACAACTACCTTGCAGAGGAGCCATGAGGGGTCTAGCCAGGCTTGTGCACTTGGATGACTGCAGTTTTGGATGGGAACCTGCTCCATGAACAGAGCATGTTCTATGAGCAGAGCAGGTTCCTACTTCTGACCAGCTCAGCAAACATGACCTTAAGTTTTTAAAAGCTCCAGAGAGAACACGTTGGGGTGTGTGTGTGTGTGTGTGTGTGGTGTTGAGTGGGGTATTCCAGGAGGCTTGAGCAACAATTTCTTGGGTACCTTCTGTGTCAGGTCCTGGTTAGCTGGGAGGACTTCACTGAGAGAGCTGTGGGGGTGTGGGACAGGCTGCCCAGGGAGGGGTGGAGTCCCCACCCCTGGGTGTATTTAACAGACAGGGGGATGAGGTGCTCAGGGAGATGGTTTAGGAGAGGACAGGGATGGTTGGACTCAGTGATCTTAAAGGTCTTTTCCAACCTCATCATTCCGTGATTCTGTGACCACAGAAAAGCTTCCATAACGTTCATGTAGAAGGCGATGAGGTAGGGACCAAAGCTAAAATTACTATTCATCCCTAATATGTTGCATGGCACTAATTAATTTTTAAACAGCCTCACTGGGGACCTCATTGCTAAAACATGATGTTTTCTCCTCCGGCACCGTAACCGTTAACTCAAAGCCAGAAAGGATGAGGAGCCTCAACGTCCCTCAGACACATCCGAGCTGCTTGGAGGGGTTTCTCTGCTGGCCTCATCCTGCTGCTGCGCCTGGGGCAGGCGCTCTGTTCCACCTCTCCGCAGGGATATTATTTGGAAGGGGGGATGGAGAGTCAAATCCAGCTTCCCCGGAGTGCAGACATGTCGCCTGAGCCCGGAGCAGGCTGGGGGCAAAGAGAAAAGCTATTTTTAGCTCTGCTCTCACCTGTCTCACTTTACCCCAGCGTGGCTTTCCTGAATATTTTTAGCCGTGTTTTATTACCGGCCCCGCAAGCCGCAGACTGGGGGGATTGTTGCCATTGCACTCAACTCACACCTGAGTTGTTTAATTCAATCTTTGGGAGCACAAAGAACAGAGTTTCCTCCGTGGTTTCATTGCTGCTGACATCTAGATCCACCGCCCAATGTATTTCGGTGACGTTTCGCGACTGGGGACGATATGTGGAGTAGAAGCTCTGAGAATGGCCAGAGCTGGAAGCACTTTCTCTTCCATTTCTGTTTAATTGGCTTTAATTATACAGACACTTTTCTTGCCTCCACCTATGGATTCCAGTCTTTTAAGTTTCATCTTCTCCAGAAGAAGCTGAATTAGCTGATTTTGTAAATTTTAACCATAGGGTTTTAAAATTTAAATTTTGGGTTTTAAGTTTAAATTCAGGGTTTTTTATTTTTTTTTTAATTGTAACTTTTTAATTTCTGCAGAGCTCTTAAAAAAATAAAAAAGCAGGTTTGGTGGTTTATTTTGACCCCTCTGCTTTTGCCTTTTTCATAAAAAAAATTAGGAAATTTGGTGGCTTGGGGCAAATCTTTGCTGTTGTTCTTCACGGCTGATGGTACCAGGATCTGGCCAGAACCAGGTTGATCATGAAAATCCCGTTTACACCATTGTGATGATGTTCTTTGCTGCTGGGGAGATGCTTTGCTGCATACTAGCAACACGGGGGTCACAAAGGGCTGCGACAGAGGGGAGTCCGTGCGCGCCCCCAGACGGGCTGATTTCTGTTTCCATATGGAAAAGGGATGTGGCATCTGGTTTCACTCCCAGCAGCTGGCAGCTTGAAGCCTGTGTTTTGTGTGGTGTGGAGTAAAGAGAAAATAAAGTGTCGAATTGTTTGGCATTATCAAGGATTTCTGCTCCCCAGGACTCCTGCATAAAGAGATGGAAATTTTAGCTGCTGGAGCCAAGAAACACACAGAAGTATATGAATTTATTACATTTTATCTCATTCCCCTACAAACAGCGCTGGAAATGTCAAAAGATCATCTATTGTTTCATCATTTAGAAAGAATTTTTGTTTTCTAGTTGTAATGTCTTTAATGTGTGGCTGTGGGGAAGGAAGAGAAATTGGAGCAGGAGATGGCAGGGCTGCGGCAGGTTGGACGTGCAGGTTTGTCTGGCCGTGGAGCTCTGTGCATTTAAATTTCTCACATCCCGGGTTTTTAATTTAACAAATGTAATTAAGGCTGGGGTAGGTACTTGGATTATTCATTTACTCCAGATGGAAAAAATTAAATTGAATGCAAATTCCGTAATCAGACATGAAGTTGAGGATGTCGGACGTGATGGGGAGGTGTCAGCACATTAATCGGACCGCTTTCCCTAAACAGCACCCAAACCTAAAAGCCAGGGATTATTTGAATAATTGAGGTGGCATTTGATAAGATATCTGATTGCTGATATCTCCTTAAGACGAAGCCCTAATTGTAATTCTCCATCAAGAAGGATTAATCTGTGCTACAGGGTACGCTGGGAATAGTGTGGTGTCAGGCTGCTGCCCTTGAATTTGTTTTTTTATCGAGGGCTGCCATGCCCAGGGAGGGTGTCAAGGTGATTTATCACTTCTCCTGTTGCTTTATACGTGAGCCAGGAGGTTGTCAGGTAGCGTGGCTCAGCAATGGGGATCCAGGCATCCATGGCTGCATGAGTCCCAGTGGCCTTGGACACTGGGTCTGTGGTTTGGAGGTACGTCCTGACGCTGGAGAAGGATGCATCTTTGCATTTGGATGCAGCATCCATGGTAGGAACTGCTTTGTGTCCCTTCTTGGTGTCTTAAGGACACAATTAAAACCCTTTCTCTGTGTAAAATGGAGACCAGCTCTCCTGACTTCAGCAGAAGACCTTGTTGGAGGACCGTGACTCACTCCATCCACAACTCTGAGCATCTGATGGAAGGCAACCTTGATACTCTTGGAAAGCTGTTGGTGGTCGATGGACATTAACTCCCAGCTTAACCTTGACTGGGGTAGCAAGAAGAGTTTCCACTGGATCTGGCAGCAGACACTTGGTCACAATCATAGAAAGCTTTTCTTGCATTTCCAAAGCAGTTATGCATTCCCGCAGGAGAAATAACATTTCTGTAGAGTCACTGCCAGTGCCATTTGTTCCTCTTGAAACCAGGCATGACGGGGTGGAGAGATGGGGATGGACTTTACTTCTTGAATCCTACAATTTGGGTGACATTAGAAAGCATTTAAAGTGGTGAAAATGCAAAAAAAAAAAAAATAAAAAATCTCCACGTTGAGGATCCAGACTTGTAAAAAAATAATTGTTGTGTTCTTTCTTTTTCACCTCTTCTGTCTAGCAGCAAATGAAAACAGAAAAGGGAAAAAAGATGAAAGAGCACAAAGGGATAAAGCTTGAAAGATTTCTTTTTTCTTTTTGAGAGCATGAATATTTTGAAAAAATGTAAATTAATATTAAAAAAAAAACCCAACCCTGTGTTGGGGAGAAAATATTCATGAGCCCTACTGCAATTATTGGGTTGCCCAGCAGTGAGGAGGCCAGATGATATTCCTCCTGCCTCTAAAGGAAAGTCAGAGGTGGAGATTTTTTGTCTGACCATCCCCACCTCCTTCCTTGGCTATGTGCTAACAGCCACTTCTGCTGGATGGGTGCATTAATCCTTTCAGTGCTGTGATTTTAGCCAAGCTCTGATCCCTGCATTTGCAGCCAGGAAAACGAGATTTCCCCTCAGAAAAAAAAAAACAAACCAAAAACCAAAACTCACCCGACTTAAATCACTTGAGATAAGTTGGGCATTATCTTAAGGTTGCAAATTGCTTGTTTGCTCCTCCAGCTGGAGCTGTTAATTCAGAACAATTAACGTGCCGTTTAAAAACAGAGAGGGAGCATATGGAAGTGGTTCCAGGGAAAAGAACCTTTTTGGGATAGAGTGTCTCAATGTTTGCAAAAGAATCAGGTGAATTCCTCCAGTTTCTCTTTCTTTTGAGTTCTTGGCAGGTGTTGTGAGGGATGGAGTGAGTACCAGGGAGTTTATCCCGACAAAACCTCTGTTGAATACTGAGTTGAGTGATGTTCAATACAAAAACCAACTGGGTCTCTGGACCCAATTGGAAATGAAGCTCTGGTGTTCATCACTGGGATGAATTAATTGTCGAGAGAGTGTTATCATCACTCTGTCCATCCTTAAAATATTTATTCCTGGGAGAGAAATAGTGAATCCTAAAATGATGCCTAAAATAACACCTAGTTTCCTTGATGAGCTCCCTTTGCAGTGCCTCATAACACCACACTGGCTACATCCTTTAGGCCTTTTTGTGTCATTTCAGCTGGTTGCCATCTATTTTCTCACGTTGCCTTTATTTTTTTTCTTTTTTCTTTTGATACAGGTGAAGAACAGAAGCCTAAATCCGGGGACAAACCCCACAACACTCCAGCAGTGGGTGAACTCAACCTGCTTAAAATATTCCTGGGCCAAGGAGCAAAGAGGTGAGCTCCTTGTTGTTGCACAAGCACATAAAGCACTCTGGTTTATGGGATACTGTGTAAAACACTGCAGCAATGGAATATGTCACATTTTTGTAGCCCAGGTGGTGGCTTATGCCATGCTCCACCACCCTTCTTACATCCTTACATCCGTGCTTCCACGTATCTCTGTGCATTAACCTGCATCCTTGCACCTGTTTGTCCTTGCATCAATGCATCTTTCATTTTTGGTCATTTCCCTCTGACCATACTTGCACACAAATGTCATTAAAAGCAGCCTTGAATTCGTTTTTTTCACGTGGAAAAAAACCCCACAAAGCCAAATCCTTGAGCCTTTAGAGGAATTGGTGTGGCCCAACGCACAGCAGCTTTTTAAATCTTCCCTCAAATGGTGGGAAAACCTGCTTTTCCACCCCAGTGCAGGCACTAGGATTTCATTTTTGGGGACCCCTGCAGCCACCTGAGTGGTGAGAGCCAAGCAGGTCGTCTTTAAGAGCTTTCCCTGCAAACCTCTTCCCGCTATTCCCCAAAAAAAGGATGGATGGAGGCAGGAGGCAGCATCGGCAAATCTGAATAACTAATCAGAGTCCTCATTAACCCCCCGCCGAGATGCTCAAACATTCACTTTGCTGTTTGTGAAGCAGAAAAAAAAAGAAAGGGAAGAAAAAGGGAAAAATAAAACCCCACCCCAACTCCACATCCCACCCTGCATTAAAATGGATGTGTTATTAATCCCACTGTTCTGGACCTCGCGGGTACTGGATTCTCCTCCATCTTCCCCGAGGCTGAGCAGTGTGGTGCCGCTTCTGAGGGGCACTCCATCCTGCCATTATTTATCTGCATGGTGTGGCGAGGCTGCTTTTGTTCCCCAGGCCCAGATGTGCACACATGTGTGTGTCTGGTGGGGAGGAGGTGTCCGGTGTTTCTGTGCGGGCTCCCTTCGGATAACACACATTGCCTGTGGCGGGACTCTGCTGGTGGACTCATCTCTCTTGGACCGTGTTGTGTGGTGAAATGGCTTTGTTTGTGCAGAAGTAGAGAACATCTCTGTGTCTGTGAGCACATCTTCAGCCTTTTTTTTCTCTCTGAGGGGCAGAGAACGGGTTGAGAGCTTCAAAGGAGGGGATTCTGTCCCTCCACTCTGCTCTGGTGAGACCCGACCTGCAGTGCTGCATTCAGCTTGGGAGTCCCCAGCATAGGAAGGACATGGAGCTCTTGGAATGGGTCCAGAGGAGGCCACGGAGATGATCAAGGGCTGGAGCATCTCCTCTATGAAGCCAGGCTGAGAGAGTTGGGGTTGTTCAGCCTGGAGAAGAGAAGGCTCCAGGGAGATCTTATAGTGGCCTTCCAATACTTCGAGGGGTGGGGACTGTTCCCCAGGGAGTGCAGGGACAGGACAAGGGCGATGGCTTCAAGCTGAAAGAGGGCAGGGTTAGGTTAGACACTGGGAAAAAATTCTTCCCTTTGGGGGTGGTGAGGCCCTGGCACAGGGTGCCCAGAGAGGCCTTGGCAGCCCCTGGATCCCTGGGGGTGTTCAAGGGCAGGCTGGATGGGGCTTTGGGCAACCTGGTGTGGTGAAGGTGTCCCTGGCCATGGCAGGAGGTGGGACTAGATGATCTTTGAGGTCCCTTCCAGCCCAAACCATTTCATGATTCTAAGGAATCATCACTGTTAGTTAGTTAGTGCATCACTGGGTTCAACTTGCAGGAGGTAGAAGGATGAAAATACAGTATTGCAGTGGTCTTCATTGCAGATGGCAGTGGGTATTGCCAAAGTACTTGTAGAGTCATGACGACCCCTTGGAGCTCCTTAAAGACTTAAACTGAGATTTGACCTTTAATTTCTGCCTTTATACTGTTTTTTCACAGCTACAGTGTTTCTTTGCTTGTCCCCATGAATGTAAATTTTGGGGCCTGTACAGCTTGCAGTGGAACTCCTGGACAAAGTGTGGGGTGTAAAAATAATTCAGCAAAGCCCAGCAGCTTTCATAGCAGTTTCACAATTAATTCTTTCCACTTAAGTCAGAGGAGTTGGCATTAAATTTACTAAAAAATTACAGTCACAGTTAAACAGCACTGAAGTGACATGATGAGGTTGGAAGCACCATGATCTACTCACATTGGAAACAAGGCAACATGCTGGGAAAAGCCTTTTTGCTTTAAAATCCTAGACTTTTTGCAAAAATTCTGTGTTGGGTTTTTTTTTTCCCACTAAATGTCAGTTCTATTAGCTTTTCCTTACACTTAATTAAATCTTTATTAACAGGGACATACTTAGTGTTTTCCAGCCTGGGTACAGGCTGAGGTCCAGGGGTGCTGGGTTTCCATGCCCACCATTTGATGTTACTCATGCCAGGTAGATGGGATTTAGGACAATTCTGGGGATTGATTAGGGCATTGTCTCATTTGTGACCTTCAAGCAGCTGTTCTATGCAACCATAAGTGCCTGGGACACCGTCTGTGCACTTTGAAAGAGGCATCTTCTCTGTTCCCTTCAGGAACTTCAGAGGCCTCTGCTAAACTTCAGATGATGCCATTTGAAGTGTGTTGTGTCTCAAAAAAAACTTAAATCCCTCTGCAGGGGCATTCAGGGAGGTGTCCATGGTGGGGTTGTCCCTCAGTGCTCTTTGAGATAGCGACAAAAAGGGCATTTTCTGTGCAGAAAATATACAAGCCCATATTTTTGTCCTAAATTCATACAGCATCCAAGACCTCAGCCTGATCACCTCCAAGTATGAAAATCAGTCTACCAGAGCTCTTTTACAACTGGCAAAGTCATAGAATCATAGAATCGTAGAATGATTAGGGTTAGAAGTGACTCCCAGAGGTCATCCAGTCCAACCCCCCTGCAAGAAGCAGGGACACCCCCCAACTACATCAGGTTGCTCAGGGCCTCATCCAACCTGGCCTTGAACGTCTCCAGGGATCCAGGGGCATCCACCACCTCTCTGGGCAACCTGTTCCAGTGCTCCACCACTCTCACAGCAAAGAACTTTTTCCTAATCTCCAATCTAAATCTCCCTCCCTCTATTTTAAACCCATCACCCCTTGTCCTGTCACAACAGGCCCTACTGAACAGCCTCTCCCCATCTTTCTTGTAGGCCCCCTTGAGGTACTGGCAGACCACTAGAAGGTCTCCCCGGAGCCTCCTCTTCTCCAGGCTGAACACCCCCAACTCTCTCAGCCTGTCCTCATAGGAAAGGTGCTCCAGCCCCTTTATCATCTTTGTGGCCCTCCTCTGGACCCTCTCCAACTGGTCCATGTCCTTCTGATGTTGGGGGTTCCAGAGCTGGACACAGTACTCCAGGTGAGGTCTCACGAGGGCAGAGTCTTATTTATCTACTCTTCCTTTGCTCCTCAAGTTTTGTTCACATGGTGAACCCAGCTGATAAAAGTCTCTACCATGAGATGCACAAAAGTCTTTCCAGGGATGAAGGGTTGCTGCAACACGTGAGTTTTTCCATCACATCATCAGGACAGATCCAATGCAAATCATGCCTCAGGTCCTTGATGCATATTTGGCATCAGCCTGTGCAAGTTTTTCCAAGGCCTGAGCCTGTAGGATTTGGGTTTTTTTTTATTCCTGATCATAAATATCTATAAGGATATTTCAGCAGCTGTTGCTGTGGAGAAGTTGTGGACTCAAACCCATTCTCAGCATTTAGCATAATCCAGATTAGGTTGTTAAATCTCTCGGCAGGTCTTACGCTTGCCCCAGAAACCAAGGACCATCTTGACCTTTTATCTGTTTCACCAAGTTTTCCATATTTGGGGGTTTCTGCCCCATTTTGCCCTGAAATCACCGAGTTGCTTCCATCCCTCTCCTTGGGCAATGGCCTTGATGACTTCCAGATTCTGGAAATTACTTCCTATGCAGGCTTCCCCACATACCTCTGTCTTTTGGACCCAAACATGACAGATGAAGACTGTGAGAGCACAAAAATGTGACAGTTCTTATTGCAAGAAGTTTGGGATGGTATTAAAACCAGGGGAAATGGTTCTGATGGAACCACTGGTTTCCATATGATGGTTTCCATCTGATCTCCCATCTGGCATCACGATGCGAAGCATAGCTCTCTGCAGGAGATGCACAGCAGAGATGCATCCTTCAGAGCACCTTGGAGATCTGAGGAGCTCTCCAGAGGTGATGTGTATCAAGGGACATATACCAGATATATGTCAGAGATCTGAGGAGCTCTCTAGAGGTGGTGTATATCATGGTAGGTGTATTAGATATATAATGGTGATTTGAGAAGCTCCAGTCTTGTGATACATACATATATCAGAGATGTATATGTCAGGTGTATGTTGGTTAGGAGCTGTCCAGAGGTGATTTGTATCAAGGTAGATATATCAGGTGTACACTGAAGATCTGAGGAGCTTGATGGAGATGATGTGTATCAGGGGACATATATCAGACAGATATTGGAGATCTGAGGAGCTCTCTACCAGGTGATATATATCAAGGTAGATATTTCAGACATATATCAGCGATCTTGGGGGATGTTTATCACCTAAGGTAGAGGTAATATCTGGAGGTGATGTCTATCAAGGGACATTTATCAGATGTATCTGAGGGGCTCGCTAGAGGCAATGTATATTCAGAGATCTGGGGAAGTTTCTTTTTTATTCCTTTTTTTTTCTGTCAAACACAAAACACCCCGTGGCCATGCTAGTCCTTGCTCAGCTCATCTTCATTTACCCACTGGGACTGCTTAGATGAGTCTAGAAATCCTCTGTAAAGGCCAGATCATTGGTAGATGCAACATCACCTCTGACTTCTGCAGTGACTTCTTGATAAATAATGACTGGGAGCTCCCCTGTTTTTGAGCTAATGGCTCTTCATGCAGCCTGAGCCCGAGTGTAAAAGCACTTTTACACACGAGCAAAGATTATAATTAACCACGGGATAGCAACAGCCGGCGTGAAATGTGGGCACAGCCAATGGCAATGCTGTTTCATTGCTTTTTGCCCTATTTTTCTCTTTCTCAGACCCAGATTGTACAGCTGACCCTCAATGAGATCTGGTGCCAGAGAGTGACTGCCCTTCAGGAACCAGAAAGGACAGGACGGGATCGTGTTGCCTCTCATCCTTTGCGGGTAGGCTGGCAACGAGCATGCTTCTGGCCACGTCTCGGTTTGACTTTTAAAAATCTGATTTATGCTTTGTCCTTTCTTGTAGATGTTTAAACCTTCCTGGGCAACACCCTGAGGGTCTGGTCTAGCTCAGCTATCATCCCTACTTTCACCTCCAAGGGGATATACCCACCTAGGGTTTACTCAGTTCCTCCTATTTTCCCCACTATCCTGCCAAAAAAAAGGGTGTTAAGTGCAGACTTGCCCTCCATGGCTTTGCTGACATGGCCAAAAACCTTTCCTAGAACAGAAAACTCCATTCTCTGCTTAAGATTTTGCCTTCCTGTGTCATCCTCTTCTTTCCACATTCAACAATTCCATCCTTTACTTTCCCAGGTTGTAATCCCTACCCAGACAACCTTAGTTTCGGGGCGACGGGAGGACGCTTGCAGGGCAGCGGCTCCCTGTGCACCCCCCCAAACGGTAAGGCTGCTTCACTTTATATTAATTACACCATTATTTATATTAATTGAATGGGATGTGGTGAGTCATGACCTCAGCATGGTTTTATTGGGGCGATTCACCCCTTCTCTATATGCAGTAAGCATTGGGGAGAGGGGTTATTACACGTTTTTTGCTGTGTTCTTTGTTTTTATAGAAATCAGGTTGTGCAGGGAGTCTTGCTTTAAAGCTCGAGTGTTGAAAGCATGTTTCTATGTTTCCCTACAAGATGTGGCCAGCCTGGAGGAAAACACAGATATATTTTTGTAAAAATACCCAGAAATATGGGCTGCTATCACTGCAAAAATTTGGCACGTTGGTAAGGATGTGGAGAAATGGTCACCATCTAAAAATAACTGAACTGCAGAGCTTAAAATAAGATGTACATGAAGCCAGGGGTCTTGCAGTCCTTTAGTCAGCCCTGATTGCTAAAATTAGGGCTTGACAGTGTGACAAATAGGCTTGATCTGTGCCAAAACCGTAGGCACCCGGCAGGTGACAAATAAAACCCCCGTTGGTGCAACTTTCCTCCTAAAGGAGCAAAGAGAAATATTTGATCACTGAAAACGGAGATGCTGCTTTAAATTTGTGCAAATATCCCCCCAAAACACCTGATTTCTTCCTAAACTGGTGATGTTTAGGGTTATGATCTGAGGGGAAAACCCAAAAGCTTCACTGGGTCCTTGACGCTGCAGAACATCTTTTCTTTTTGAGTCTTGCTTCCTCTGAAAGTCCCTGTTCAGTAAACAGCAGCCAATAACGGCAGGATTATTTCCCCCAGGCTGCCCTTGATTCCTGATTCTGGCCAGTGACTTACCCTCACCAAAAAGCCCCCAGGATTAAAGACGTGAAGAAGCAGCTGAATTTCTGATTAACCTCGTTTTGCTCCCTTTCTAATGAAGGTTCAGTTTGGGTTCACTTTGAAATGTCTTCTCCAGTGGTTTGTGAGGGCTTGGGGTCACCACAAGTACCTTTTTTTGGAGGAGATCCTCCTTGCTTCCTACCTTCAGATCATTATTTAGATGTGAGATGTCCAGTGCTTATGTGTCAGGGCTTGGTGCCCCCATGTGTATTTTGGGTACATTGGGTTGTTCCCCTTGGGGGAAACTCAGGCTGTAGAGGATGTGAGGATGTTTCTGGGGAGGGGACAAGTGCAACCAAACCCAACCTATCCAGAAAATTGTGCCAACAAGGTCCAGACACCTCACAGTAAAAGCACAGAAGGATGTGATGATGGCTGTCTACCCAATTGTCTTCGGTAACACAAGGCTGGCATTGCTCGCAGTGGTTAATGCTAGAAATTGTCTACCCTGAAGACATCTTCTGAGAAATAACTTGGTCTCTCATCCCTTTCCACCTTCTACATGGGTCTTCCCATTTTCAGGCCCCAAACCATTTCAGCTTTCCTCCTCCTGAAGCCTGTACATGCAGAGCGATGTACCTCCGAGGTTGGGTTGTACCTTTTGTCATTGGGCAAAAAACATGGCTGACAAATTTGGCACATCGATCTCACGATGTAAACAATTCCCACTGGGTTCTTTTTGTCCCAGATTGCCTCATTGTGTTGAGTTCAGGCCAGGCTGAACATATCTTAGGGTCTACCATTCAGAGTAAGCTGAGGAGGTGGTGTAATTAAGCATAATTAAAGGAGTTCAAAACTGTTTCCAACTCCCTAGCTAGCTGGAGCTTGTATAAATCATCATGTCACGTCTCCAAACTCTCTTTTGTCAGTGAGGCTGGAAATATGTCCAAAAAATAGCTTTCAAATGGGCAAATGAACGTTGTTTGAATTGAGGCAATTAATCTAGTGGCTCACATTGCAATCTTGGGTGTCTTGGATGGGGCCAGCTCACTGCTGGTGCTGGGGAAGCCTGGCGTGCCTCAAGGGAAACCTTATTTTTTTCTTCTGCTTTGTGGAGCCGTTGCTCATTGGGAACTTTGCCTCTGAAAAGGAAATTCAGGGAGGTGGTGAGGCCAGGAGGAGCCAGAGGGATGCGAAGCAGAAACTCATTGAGTTGGGAGCTCTGATTTATCTGCCATATGGGAAAGAAGAGAACAGCCGGCTCTAGAGGGATTTCTTTCCCTCTCCCAAAGGGAAAATTTGCAAGCATGTTAGCAGGATATAGCAAGAAACAAGGCAGATTTAGGGGAGGAGAGGGTTTTATTAGGTGTGCCGTGGCACTGATCTGTTTTCTGGGCTTTCCCACAGGTGGGGAAGTCTTTGCCTGCTCCCATGAGCGTGTCCCCCGTGTGTCTGCAGTTGGGTTAGGTCTGCTGGTTTTAGCCCAGTTCCTGCAAGCCCAGCACAGAGCAGCTTTGTGTTTATGTTTCCTGTCACGGTTCCTCATGCAGGGGTTGGGGGGATTTGAATGAGACCTGTGGGCTTTGACTGGCAAAATTAACACCCCAAAAAAGCATTATGTCAGTGGGCACAGGAAGAGCAGTGGATGTCATCTGTCTGGACTCTGCAAAGCCTTTGACAGAGTCCCCCACAACATCCTTCTCTCTAACTGGAGAGATACAGGTTTGTGCGTGGACTGTTCAGTGGATAAAGAATCGGTTGGGTGGTCGCATCTAGAGAGCAGTCGTCAATGGCTCGATGTCCACATGGAGATCTGTGACAAGTGTTGTCCCTCAGGGGTCTGTACTGGGACCAGTATTGTTTAATAAGTGACATTAACGGTGAGGTTGAGTGCCCCCTCAGAACATTTGCATGTGACACCAAGCTGAGTGGTACAGTTGACATGCCGGAAAGATGGGATGTGATCCAGAGGGACCTGGACAAGCTGGAGAAGGTGGCCCATGTGAACCTCATGAGGTTCAACAAGACCAAGTGCAAAGTTCTGCACTTGAGTTGAGGCAATCCTTGTCACCAACACAGTCTGGGAGATGAAGTGATGGAGAGCAGCCCTGTGGAGAAGGACATGCAGGTGCTGGTGGACAAGAAGCTTGACATGAGCCCACAATGTGCTCTCACAGCCCAGAAGGCCAACTGTGTCCTGGGCTGCATCCACAGGAGTGTGGCCAGCAGGTTGAGGGAGGGGATTCTCCCCCTCTACTCTGCTCTTGTGAGACCCCACCTAGAGTCTTGTGTTCAGCTCTGGAGTCCTCAACGTAGGAAGGACATGGAGTTGTTGGAACAGGTCTCCAGAGGAGACCATGGAGATGATTTGAGAGCTGGAGCATCTGTCCTATGAAGCCAGACTGATAGAATTGGGGCTATTTAGCCTGGAGAAGAGAAGGATCTGGGGAGATCATATCATGGCCTTCCAATACTTGAAGGGTCCTACAGAAAGGCTGGGGAGGGACTTTTTGAAGGGACGAGGGGGAATGGTTTTAAATTGGAAGGAGGTAGATTTAGAGTGGATCTGCAGAAGTTCTTCCCTCTGAGGGTGGGGAGGCCCTGGCACGGGGTGCCCAGAGCAGTGGTGGCTGCCCCCTCCCTGGAGGTGTTCAAGGCCAGATTGGACGGGGCTTTTGGCAACCTCATCTAGTGAGAGGTGTCCCTGCCCATGGCAAGGGGTTGGAACTTGATGATCTTTGAGGTCCCTTCCAACCCTAATCATTCTGTGATTCTGTGATTCTGTGATTCTTCCAACCCATCACTTCAAAACTCATTGTATTTAGCCCCTGTCATTTTTGTCTTCCAAGAAGCACCTCTGAACCTAGCTGGGACCTTGAGGATGGGACCTTCCCATTGCAGGACTGGTGTGAGATTGAGATTTGGTGTTTGTGGGATGGAAATGAGGATGTGCAGCAATTCATCTCTCGTGAGATTAGCCCCATATGGTGGAAAATGAATAGTGCAAGGCAAGGTTTAAAAGTGTTGGGCAGGGTTTGGTTCATAAATTATTCACAGTTCATTGCTCGTAGCAAAGAACCGTTGGAAAATGAATATTCTCCCTAATTTTTGCAAGCACTCTTAAGGCAATCAGAAACTTTTCCTGGACAGTTTGTGTCCGGCAAGAGGAAGTTTGCACATTTTTCAGGTTCCTCAGCTTCGTTTCACTTCAAAGCTTTTTAATTTGCCCTCCAAAAAAAAAAGTTTAAAATTCAGAATTTGCTCTTTTGGGACCTTCTGTTGGGCCAGGGGCTGAATTGCCCAAAATGCAAGTGTTCTTCAGGTTACTTTGAAGAAGCTTCTTTGATGTGTCCCCGCATCAGTTTGTTTTGGAAGGTGCTTTAATGGTCTCCCTCTGTAAAAATAACACTTTAAAACATACGAAGGTATCTCAGCTCTCCACTTTAAAAAAAAAAAAAAAGAACAAAGTTGTTTAATGCTGCAGTTCAAGGTACATTAACCTTGTCTATTAAAGCTCTGACTGACTCTTGCAGGTTTTATTCTTCTGTTTATGTTGTGGAGATATCCCTGGAGCCTTTCAGGGATGGGTGTCTTTGGAGAGCAGGGAAAGATTCAGTGGTAATTGTTGTTCACAGTCACTGTAGCAGCTCCCTCCCCTTTCTGTGAAGCTGAGGGATTTGCAAAAAAAATGAAGAAATTAATGCAAATATTAAATAAATAAATGCTGTTTCCCCCCATGCCCAGGGGAGATTGCCTGTCTGATGTCAAACCCAACTGGTGCTTTGCAAGGTTGTTTTTGGAGTTGTCCGACGAGCCGTTTCCCTCTGGAGGCATTTTGCTTTTTAGGAGAAAAATACAAAAGGGATTTGCTCTGGTCCAGGGTTTATCCTGCAGAAATAGCCAAGTCCTTGGTTGTAGCAGAAGCACAGACTCAATTGGTCCTTTTTTTACTGGGAAATAACAATAACTGGACAGTTGGATACCAGGAAGGGTATGAAGGTCAGCATTTAGGGAACTAGCATCTTGACCAAGAGAAGAGAATGTTTCCCATGCTAAAACCCTCCTGGGTTTGGAAAAAGGGAAGTTGGCTACCAAATATTCCTAAGAAACCAAAAAATATTTGGTGGCCTGGTGGTATTTCTATCACAATCAGTCCTTATATCCTCAAATATCACTTGGAAGCAACCTTGAACTTGAGAAATGACCAAGAGTGGACAATGTCTTCAATACCAGGATTTATCAGTTGGGGTTTTTTGACCATTTAATAGCGTTGAGTGTATTTTTAGTGAGATCAACATGGTGTAAGCTGGTAAAAAAAGCAAAAAAGGTAAAGGTTGGATAGAAATGAGACATTTAAAGAGCAAAGGAGTCACTTTCAATTCACTTTATGGTCACTGAAGAGTCGGTATCACCCGCTGAGGGTGAACCTGTCCTCGCTCACGATTCAGAGCAAGATGTATCGTCCTCTGGAGGTGCCTCTTACTTCCCCCATAGCTATATTTCTTCATTTTAGCTTGGAAATATGCATATAATGAATGCATATATCATAAACTTCAGCGTGTGCAAGCCCTCTTGGAAGATGGTAGCATAAAAAACTTGGAGCTCACTGTGGCGGAAGCATGACTAACACGACGTCTCTGCCTATCACAGAGCATCTCCTCTTATGAAAAAACCAAGCCCAACCAAACCAACCTTTAGGAAAGGCAATCTTCCCTCAATGCAGAAAAATACTTTCCCACAGCTGGAAAAACATCCTGAAGTATCTCAGATCATTTTGAAACTTTGGGTAGAGAAGAGGAAATGCCTGAGAAGCCGCTTTTCTGATTTCTTGTGTTGAATCCTCCATCTCATGGTTTGCTGCAAGGGAAGAAGCTGCTGGATAAACGAGAAAGGATGATCCTAGTTTTCCCTTGATTTGGAAACAAGAATTGCACCTTGCAAAGCTCATGTTGACGTTATCTGCTGAAAATTACAAGGTGGAGCCCAATAATGTGATTTTCAATTTTTTTTTCTGCATTCAGCTCTACTTCTGATACGGTTTTATGGCTGTTTTATTCATCAAGGAGATCATATTCACCTAGGGTGTGGTGGTTGATTGCAATACTTAGATTTTTTTAAAATGTTTTAAGACATCAGTGACCACACTGGAAAAAAAAAACCCTTCTCAACTTGCTGTTTAATTCCTTTTATTTGGAAGAGGAGGGAATACGTCGCCGGTAAAAAAAACGCTTATAAATCTATGACTCGTTTAGGTAGATGCAAGTTCTATGGGAAATATCTTTCCAACTTAATGGCAATATTCAGGGCTAGCTGAAATAATTTTATTTCATAAAGAAATTTAAGACACTTTGATCTCAGGTCACTGCCAAAACCTGAAGTATTGCTGCTTCCGGAAATGTAAGAGCCTTTTACAGGTTTTATTGCTCACCATTTCTTTTCCTCTGCGCAAACACCCCGGGAGTTGGCTGCAATTCCCGCCCTCCTTAACCCCCAGCCTCTCCAAATTCACTCTTTGCCCAAGATTTGGTCATTGCCTTGAGCTGATCTGCAAGGGGTTGGCAGGGCTTTGGCGATGTTCCGCTCTCCTCATCGTCTGGATGCCTGTGGTCAAGATCTCACGCGGCTAAAATTGATTTAAGAGGTGAGAAAGGAAAAGAATAAAAAAAGTGAGGATTAATACATAAAATTAAAGAAGAAGAAAGGATTAATGCAGAAGAAAGCAGCTTTTGACCCTTCCCTGCGTTTGGCTGCCCATAAATCCATGGGGCTGACAGCTTTGCACCGTTATCCTGAGATTCATGGCCAGGGGCTCCCATGTGAGACACCCGTCCGGCTTCTCCTGTGGGCGCCAGGCACTTCCCTGGAAATTTATGGCCCCTGAGTGCATTTGTTTCCCCCAAGATAAATACACCGCTACTGGCAACAGCTGGCTCTCATTTTTAGCCCATTTATTTTTAAAAAAAAACAATTGGCTATAAGTCCTTTTCTCCAAATCAACACCCATAAAGCCTTAACAAACAGATTTTAGCAGATTAGATGATATTTAGGAATGAAATTGGGCTCCGGACTGCCACCTTCTGGGAATGGGTTTGCCCAAAAAGCTGGCACCCAGCAATAATGTACACTAGAGGTAGACTCACTCCTGGCATGAACAGCACATGCCAAAGAGGGGATTTTTCTCCTAAAATAGCAATCTCTGATTTTTTTTTTAGCTTCACACTGAGATGTCTGCACTGTCACGGTGCTGAATTCTGCTTTTCTTCAGCTGCAGCTATTTCTGGCGGGGAGATTTCCCGTTGGCGTTACTCCTTGAGTACTCCTTGAGGACGTGCCTGTAGCTGTGAGCTGAGTTTTGACATTGGACACCAAAGATTTTAAGCTATGAGTTCACTGAGGAGAAGATAATTTTGCCTCCTGCTATTTTATCCTTGGGGAAAAAAGATTAAAAAGCATAATTTTAATCCCATAAATGCAATATCCTCCTTGCTGTAAGACGTATGTGTCATGCAAAGACCCCAGTCGGAACAGGACTCATGGTGCAGCCATACTACTGCAATGTAAAGGAAAATATGATTAATTTATTAATGGGAAATAATAAGAGTGGTTGAGTCTCATCCCATGCAGACAGAGCTTGGCTTTCTATGTGGCCTCAGTGCATTTATTCTCTTAGTTCCTTGTAACACTTGCAAAGCCTGAAGCCTCATGGAGAAGAACAAAATATTTTGAATCTTCCCCCAACAACTGTGAACCTCATGGAGAAGGTCATAACATTGCCAGTCTTTCCCAAACAATTGTGGAGACTGATCCAAACACCCCCGAATGCACCTTGGTTTTTACTGAGCTCACTGTCACCCCTTGGGATATCTGCCTTGGGTGAGAGTTTCTTCCTGCCCGTCAGCATTTCATGGCAAGCTGATTTCTTCATGAGAGGGTGCTGCGGTTCTTTTCCAGATGAGAAAGGAACAGGGAACCCAGCACTACTATGGGGTCTGCAACTGGGTGAACCCTTCAGAGATATCACCTCATATGAAAACGAGTCATTGCAAGGAGGAAAGAATTTTTGGAGGCTATGGGGAGATTATGCCAGGTGGCTTTGTGAGTTGGCTTAGTATGGAGCCCAGAGCCACAGAGAGGTCTCAGAAGAGGAAGATTTTTTGGAGGATTTAAATAAGATTATTGGTTTTCCTTCTGAAGCAACTGGGAAGTTGCAGTGAAATAATAAGACGGGAGGTGTTTTGGAGCAAAGAGCTCATTTCTGTTTATGATCAGCCACCAGGTCTATCCCTTCCCAAGGCATCCAGTGAAGAACTCCTCTACAAATTTGTCCCTTCCCAGTGCCCCTCTTTTTTTCTCCATCACCTTGGGATGTGAAGTTACCAAAAGAGAGTCTGTTTCTCCCCAGATAATTAGGCAACTTCAAGAGAGGTTGAGGGCAGCATGTCTCAAACTGCCTCCCAGCTTCAAGGATGTCCATAAAGGATGTGAAAAATGAGGGTTTGCTCCCCAGTTCAAATCCAGCAAGGATTTGAACTCACTTCACTTATGTCTGTGTCATGGTGTTGGTCAACACAATGTAGGAGTCAACTGGGTTGGTCAACTATGTCAGTCAACTCAACATTGTATACTCAGCATCCCCTCTGGCTTGAGCTTGCAGAGCGTGGGGTCAAAGGCAAAGAAACACAATTTCCAGGTGTTTAAGTGTATAATTTCAGACAATGGAAAGTTTCACATTTATGACTTGTCTTCCTGTTTCAAAAAAAAAGGAGAAATAACTGGAAAGGGGATGGAAATTGCCATTTAGGCACTCTGATTATAGGTGGGGCTGGAATGGAAATGTCCTGGGTGCACCAGGGTTCACAAGAGGGAAATAATGAGATTCAGCCATGGCAGACATCATTTCCAAGAGCTCTGCTCTTCAGGGAAGAGCTCCTTTCCAGTGACCCTCTTCACCTTGCCCTCAGTGCATTCCTTATGTCAAATAATTTTACGGTGTGGCCAGCGGGACCAGGGAGGTGATAATCCCCCTGTATTCTGCACTGGTGAGGTCTCACCTGAGTATTGCGCTCAGTTTTGGGCCCCTCACTTCAAGATGGACGTTGAGGTGCTGGAACGTGTCCAGAGAAGGGCAACGAGGATGGTGAAGGGTCTGGAGAACAGGCCCTACGAGGAGGCTGAGGGAGCTGGGGAAGGGTCTGGAGAACAGGCCCTACGAGGAGGCTGAGGGAGCTGGGGAAGGGTCTGGAGAACAGGCCCTACGAGGAGGCTGAGGGAGNCCTGGAGGTGTTTAACAGACGGGTAGATGCGGTGCTTGAGGACATGGTCTAAGGGTAGACTTGGTGGCGGTAGGTTAATGGTTGGACTGGATGATCTTAGGGGTCATTTCCAGCCTTAAAATCCTATGATTCTATGATTCTATAATAACCAAAATACAATCAGGGTCATCAGATCATCTTGGATTTCTTCCAGGGACTGCATGCAGGAGCACTGTGCCAGGTTGCCTTTCCAAGGGATTTCTTTTTAGGGGGTGAGATTCCCCTTTAATCCAGCAACAATTCTCCCACAGGTTCTCGATGTGACTCCCACCCAGGATGCACCATGTCTCCCCAGCACCGGCTCTGACGATGATGGCCACCCAGACGGTGCCCCCTCCTCCCTATCAAGATACTCCACAGGTTAGTGTCCACCAGCACCCATGGACTCCTCCAGACCCCCTGTTGACCACCAACTCCTACATAAATTACCTTCCCTTACTAAATAACGACCATTACAAAATATTTCACCCTAAAACTATAGGGTTTTGCCAGTCTTGGAAAGAAAAATAAAAATATTTCTTTCCAAGACTGGCAAAATTTAAAACCCTTCTTGATGCAATCTCCAAGACTGAAGGGTTTGGGGACAAGCTATGAGCTTTCTTCTTCCCCCCCATCCCCCTTTTTTGTGTTATTTTGAGGTCATGGGATCTTCTTGGAAAGGTGACATGGTGGTGTGTTTGTAGCAAGCAGGTTAACAAGCTGGAAAGATGAACTGGCTAAACTGGGACAGGTTTTAGCCATAGAAAGGGCCTTTTCATTTATTTTTACAGGATTATTTGGCAACTCATGGTGTGGGGGGGAAGGCTTCATCTCCAATATTGCTGTAAGGGGTTGAATAACTTTTCTGAGCATTGTTACAGAGTTAAATTATTGTCAGAAGAGGATTTGGTCCAAGAGAAGTTCTCCTGTAGCACCCTGGTGGGCTGGACGTGGGGGCTGAGGTTGGATTTTGGAGACTGTCTCACCTCACGGCCCATCCTGAGATTTTGGGGCTGTTCATATGGGAAATGATGAGTTTTTTACCCCATTTCCTGTAAATCTTGGCTGCAAAAGCAGAAAAATCTGCCCTACGGGGGTGGGAGAGTGGGGGGGGGGCAGGTGGTAGAAATCAAGCCTGTTCTCTGG